>JAAGKR010007633.1:0-35532 GCA_011419295.1 Clarias macrocephalus | reverse complement strand
TACTGGGAATTGAATCCAGACCCTGGAGGTGCAAGGTGATAATGCTAACCACTAGGCCACTGTGAATCAATCCCAGACCCTTGAGGTGCAAGGTGACAATGCTAAACACTAAGCCACTGGGAATCAAACCCAGACCCAAGAGGTGCAAGGTGACGGTGCTAACTACTAAACCACTAAACCACCGGGAATTGAATCCAGACCCTGGAGGTGCAAGGTGACACTGCTAACCACTTGGCCACTGGGAATCAAACCCTGACTCTGAACATGCAAGGTGACGGGGCTAAACGCTAAGAATCGAACCCAGACCCCAGAGGTGCAAGGTGACAGTGCTAACCACTAAGCAACAGAGAATCGAACCAAGACCCTGGACGTGCGAGGGGACAAGCCTAACTACTAAGCCACCGGGACTCAAACCCAGACCCAAGAGGTGCAAGGTGACAGCGTTAAACACTAAGCCACTATGTTGCCACAGGACTTTTTTTTTTTTGATATTAATAAAATGTTTAAAGATAAATCTTAAACAAATACTCCTAGTTAGCACTAATCTCAGTTGATGAACATTTTCTCCCCCTTGGTATTGTATTTATGATCCAGAATCCAGCTGGAAATTTCTTGTGAGTCATTTGGACTGATTCCTGTTGGTGCTCTGAATCATATTCATTCATTCGTTCATTCATTGAATGAATTCAACCACTCCAAGACGCAGCTTCTTGTCTCCTGGAGTTTTTTTTTCTCCATACATTGAATAAAGAACATTGTGAACATTTAACCTCCGTATTATTTACTGGGAAAGGACTCGTCTGTGGAGCTGCTTGCTTTGGGATGAGCTCAGACTAAAAAAGAAAAAGAAAAATCCACGCACACTGGGAGGGAAGGTGGGAAAGGAGCAGCAATATGGCGGAGAACGCCGTCTCTCTTCAGTGTTTCCGACATCCGCAGTCCTGCCGCGCGTTACAGGATAGCTGTTAATGTTTAACAAGTGAGTGCGCGCTTTACGATCATGCGTTCTCCATGCTCGGTGATTTATCTCATTCATCATGTCTGGATACAATGTCGCAGGGATTTAATTGCATGGTAAGCGCGAAGATCTTGTGCATTTCTTCACAGCATCACTTGGAGTAAGGATTTTGGATGATTATTATTATTGATTTTTTTTTTTTTAATGTCGCATTTCCTTGGTGTCTCCATTACGCATGCACGCGCCGGTGGCATTTCAGGAAAAGCTTGCATTTTAGCTCACATATGGATGCATAGATAGACATATAGCTGATATTATAAATCGGGACTTTTTGTGTATTACATAAGCAGTTAGGCGCTTACAAAAGTGGGAAAATCCGGCCTTTGGATGGCGCTGATTCACACTTATTTGGACACATACAGGATTGCACTTGGATGTTGCAAAGGCTGCACAATATGGTGACCTAAAATACCAAATGAGATAAGCCTAGTGTAGGATAGATAGATAGATAGATATGGGAACAGGATAGAAAAGGTGATACCTTGAGTGTTGATGGTTGAGTGGAGCATCCGTTTTTTTTTTTTTTTTACAGATTTATTGTATAAACGTCTGTGTTTTAATCAAGCACGAATGCTCACACTACACACACACACACACACACACACACACACACACACACACACACACACACACAATAAACTGATGGGTATTTGTAAAAGCTGTTATTTGTGTACAGGTGAGTATCGGGATACTGATGGGCACTCGGTGTATCGGTGCATCCCTGGCTGCAGTGTGTGTGTGCTTGTGTGTGTGTGTGTGTGCAGTGGCGGGGCGGACGGAGCGGGTGTGGTAGGCAGCAGCGTTTTCCCTCCTCAACCTCCTTTACATCGTCGTCCACTTCTTCTCCTCCACTGCAGGATCGTCTGTTATTGCCCCCTTCCGTGCCTTACGTTACCCCAGACGCTGCTTTATTTCCCACCTCCAGCATTATTATTATTTGGACACGACTAAAACCCAGGCTCCACTGAGACAAAAAAAAAAAAAAAAAAAAAAAACCGCCCTACTGCAGCATTCTGGTTTAGATTTTTTCCCCCCTGAAGACAATCAGTGGTGAAATCCTTTGGATGCGCATTTTAAATCCCTTGACCATGTAAAAGGAGGATGCGGGTCCGAGATGAGCTGTGCGACCCCGCTAATGGTGCTTAACTAAGCTGATCAACAGATATGCAGGCATTTCTCTGAAAGCAAGGTAAGAAGAGTGTCGGGGATGTGATTGCGCATCGGGTGTTGTGTTTGGATGAACCCGCTGCCTTAGTGGGGATGGACAGAAATAGTTGTTGTTTGGCTCATTTATAAATACAGAGCTGTGTGTGTGTGTGTGTGTGTGTGTGTGTGTGTGTGAAATCAGACGCACGGGAATGCATGACTAATGCACCTTTTATGATCGCACTCCTCGTTGCGCTGGTTGGAGAAAGCCTCGTTATGGCTGTTACTCTGCACGTTAACGCTGTGCTGTGGAAACGCAAAGGAATTAAATACATTGTAGCGGTGTATCTATCGGCCGAGTGCGCGCGCTGATCTGCACACAGATGACGACATATTTATCAATCTGACGTCAAATCACGCATTAGGGCTTAAATAAGAGAAGTAGACTGGAGCGATCAGGGAAGCCAGTGGATAAAATAATTCCTGAGCAGATGTCTGGTTTCGGTGAGTGGTGCTGAACGGAGAGCTCCCTTCAGCCAGTCGCCGCTCTCTGTGCCTCTGGGTCGCATCCAAATCTCTCAATCGAATACATGGCGCATCTTTTATTTGCACATGCACTATAATCATCACCATTACATTTCTACATATTACTGTATCAGTCGACTAAAAGCTTAAACACACTGCTGAGCCACGTGATGTGACGAGATTAAAGAATGGCCTGCAATTTCAGTTTCAACCAACACGACCAGCGTTGTGTTGAATCAGAGAGAAGACTACAACTCCGAGCAACCCAGATTCATTTATCTACCCTCTGAGATTAGTCAGGAAGCTCACAGAACTCAATAAACAATTTAGTGCTTGGCTGAAGGCCTTATTTGCATGTTGCAAGCCTTGGTTTTAATGAATAAAGAGTCATTCGTGGTGTCATCTGTTCTGCTTGGTGAAGATGCTGACCTTAGTCAAAAAAATCTGATACCTACATGCTAGCCCTAGTTTTACAGCCATATAGCATGTAGGTATCAGATTTTTTGACTAAGGTCAGCATCTTCACCAAGCAGAACAGATGACACCACGAATGACTGTTTATGCATGGTATGACAATTTTGCTTTTTTATTAAATGTGAAAAGAAGATGCATAAAATATATTGATTCTGAAAGAAAATTATGACTATATCCTGTTTATTGCTGTACATTATATGTTGATATGATAATGATAATATTATGATAATAATATTATTATACTATTGTTAATATTATATTAACAAAACATACTGTATATCATATTTTTCTTTTCCTGAAGAGTGTATATATATATAATTATATGTATAATTATATGTATAAATATATAATTTTTTCCCCGCTATGCATCTTCTTTTCATATTTAACAAAAAGCAAAAATTTCATAGTGTTAAATCTATATTTCCTCCCTAAAGTTATTATTATATTCCATTCCTACAGGTATATTATATATTGCATCTAAAGCATAGATTTAATTTTTCTCTTTTCTTTTTTTAAAATATATTTTATGTAGCTTCTTTTCATATAAAAAAACTAAATTGTTATACCTTTTACCTTACAGGCCTATGACCACTCATACTATATATATATATATATATATATATATACACACACACACACACATGAATATATATACACATTATATACATTATACTATAATATAAACCTGGTCAGTGATGTTCTAGGGTGCCTTTTTAACCGTTAATATGCACTCATTAGAAGTATAAGAGATTCAGATAGTGTTCAGTTGAATACCTTACTTCTTTATCAAATTAGATTCACCATATTGGGATCTAATTTAGAGGTGATATTTGATCACTGGGTCTTTCCCCATGTAGATTAAATATTGAATAACCATCATAAGTAGGAATATTGTTTAATCTGTCAGTTGAGAAAGCAGCAACTGCATTAGATTTGGTCAGCAAACAAGCAGATTAATGTTGTTCGATGGCTTTTGACCAAATATTTACATACAGTGAAAACAATCACTGACATTTGATATCTACTAGAGATAGACAGCTGACAGGACATCCTCACAGAGCTGTATAACCATGCATGGATGCATACATGCATACATACATGCATACAACTTGATATCAAGTATTTCTACACCATATAGGTTAAAATCAACCAATTATACTATAGAATTGCTTACATTTAAGTATCGTTATTAAAACTGCTCTTGGCAGTATGGTCTGTCTGGTTGAGTCTGGTTTCTAGCCTGTAATGCCTGACTGGAGCTTTTTTATTTATGATTCAGCAATAAATGAATCACAACGAAGATGGGTTGCTATAAAAGAGCTATGTCATCCCTGCCTTCATTACCATTCCACTGGTCCAGTGACGTAAGCAATGTCCCTTTCACATCTCAATGGATTATTGATGCTTAGGTTTAAAACAAGACAGGTCCTGCCTGTAAATTTATCATGCTTGGAATTTCTAATAATCTTTCCAAATCAATTACACAAAGACAAACAGAGATAATCATCACAGTATCATAAAAGAATGCACTTTAATGCTTGTGAGCATCCTAATGCTCGAATCCACCTGCAGGCCTTCATAACTGGGTTTGTTTTTCAGTGCCCATGTAAAAAAGGTATGAGTCAGACATGATCCAGTACTTTGTCCTTTTTGAGTCTTTCTTAATTTAGCTGCAGTGCATTTTTCAGCTGTTATTTTTAGTCTAACAGGACCTGTAGGAATGAAAGTGTGATGTCTCTTTATAAGGTTTGGTAATCATTAATTGTCTGCATATATAATGAATTATTGAATTAATCATGTCCTTTATCCTTCTCAGTGGTGCTCAGTTGTGGATATGAAAGACAAACATAGATTCTTTATCATCATAAATTTAAAATGTTGCTCACTCGAAATTGGTGAAATCAAAGTGAAATCTTCTTTGTATTGTTAACCATCATCTCTGTCCTCTGTTCCAGAGCTCACTGCCCTGGATGGTCCTTAACTAAAGAAGCAGTCGCTGCAGGATGAAAACATGGCTGCACCCCTTATTGCACCTCCAGGACCTGACAGCTTCAAATTGTTTACCCCGGAGTCTCTGGCTAACATCGAGAAGCGCATTGCTGAGGAAAAAGCCAAGCCTCCACCCAAGCCAGACAGCAGTTATCGTGATGATGATGACGATAACAAGCCCAAACCCAACAGTGACCTGGAAGCGACCAAAAATCTGCCCTTCATCTATGGCGACATCCCTCCTGGAATGGTGGCGACACCACTGGAGGACCTCGATCCTTTCTATGTGAATCAAAAAGTGAGTGAACCCCTCTTTTTTTTCTCTTTTATTCTGTAGGGTTTTTTTTCACTCAGCAGTGCAGGCTGGGTAGCTTAAATTTCTGTTCACTTTAATTGTATAATAGTAAACCTGACGATGTTGGATATAGAAAAAGGAATCATATGCAGCTTAGAAGCTGTAAAATGTGTCACTCAGCATTTTAGTTCTTATAAAGATTTAAGGCATGGTTTGACTAAAATGCCGCTTTTTCTGTTTTACCATTTATAGTTTACAATAATTTAAAATGAACCATAATTGTAAAAATATGCATCACTGTACGGTCGAATTATTGGCCTGCATCAAGCATCGAAAACAAGTAAGGAAATTTGAAATGGCTGGAAAGGGGTTAAGATTTGTCCAACACATTATTAAAACCTGTAAGGACTGTGCTGAACCTTCACATTTATTGAAGAAATTATTAGTCAGAAAAAAATCATGAATGGAGATCACATAAATGCTCTGTAAAAAAAAAAAAAGACCGTAGAAATCAAAGCTCAGTTTAATACTGGAAGTAAGAGCATTTCCACACGCACAATGTGATAAGAACTTACAGGATTGAGACTAAACAGCCGTGTGGCCATAAGAAAACCACTTGCTAGTGAGACTAATCAGGAAAAAAAAACATTTTACATTCTCCGGCTAGCATAAAGATTAGACCTTGGAGCAATGGAAAAAGTTCATGTGGTCCGGTAAGTCAAGATTGACCCTATGCCAAAGTGATGTGTGCGTTAGAATAAGAAGGGAAGTGCATGAATTGATGTACCCATCATGCATAGCACCCACTGTATAAGCCTCTAGAGGAAGTGTTATGATCTGGTGTTGTTTCAGTTGGTCAGGTCTATACACAGCAAGGTTATGTGGCAATAAAATGAAGTCAGCTGACAACCTGAAGGTATTGAATGACCAGGGTATCACATCAATAGAACTTTTTGTTCCCTGAGGAATAGGCATATGCCAGTTTTCAATTTGTGAAAGTGTGGTTCTGGGAGCATGAGAAATCATTTACACACATGACTTCACCACCACACTGTGCACCATAATCAAAGCTAAAGGCGGTCAATGAAATCTTGGAGTGTGTGACTTTTTATTTTTATTTTGGCATGGCAGTGTATATATCTTCATAATCTAAATCTTTCTAATCTATATAGAGAATAAAATCCATATCCCTAAACAGTTATGCTCATATCTGTATAGAATAAAATACATAATAATCTATAGTCTAAAATACTTCTAAAGACTACAATTGAAATAACTATACATACTGTACATATGTACCTATAGTGTAAAATCCATACTATGAATACAGTACGATTTTTACAGTGTTAAATCCATATCTAGGCTATATCTTTATTAAGTATAATCTATATACAATCTCAATAGAGCATAAGCCATATTTACTTAGAGGATAATTAACATCTCTATTTAGTACCATCTTTAACTCTACAGTGTAAAATCCATCTATACAGAGGACAATCCATATATGTATAGAGTACAATCAATATCTTTATACAGGACAATCCATATTTCTGTAGAGAACAATCTATATCTCTATAAAGTATGATCTACTGTATATATCTCTATAGAGTATAATCCATTTTTATATAGAGGATAAGAAATATCTGTATATCTCTATATAGTACAAGCCACATTACTATCAAGTATAATCTATCAAGCATAATCTATATATCTATATAGGACACTGTATATCACTATAGAGGACAGTTTATCTGTATAGAGTACAATCCATATATTTATAGAAAACAATCTATATATTTAAATGGGACAATCTATATTTCTATATAGCACAATATACAGTATATATTTATATAGGACAATCTATATTTATAGAGGACAATACATATGACTATAGGGTACAGTTTATCTCTACCTAGTACAATACACATCTTTATCTCTATAGAGCCTCATAAATATCACCATGGGGTTCAGTGCAGTGAAGGTCTGGTCTCAGTGCAGGACACAGAAGTTCTTCCACTCCAGCCTTGGCACACCATACCTTAATAAAGCTCACTTTTTGCACAGGGGCATTGTCATGCTGGAAAAGCAGTGTAATGTACAAAACTAAACTGTAATGTTACAGCTTGAAAAGACATCATATACAATTGTCTGCTTTCGACCTTGTGGTGACAGTTTGAGATTAAACCACATATTTGTGTGGTGGTCAGGTGTCCACAAACTTGTGGTGATTCTTGCAAATTCTGTTAATTTGCTGTTGGACCTTACTCCCCTTTTTACCTAATATTTCAACATTAACAACTGAAACAGAACTTTATTTTGTTAATTAGGGTAGTATGTTGCGGTCTTTAGACTACTTTATACTTTAAACTGTAATACCTATTTCTGCTTGTATAACTGTGTGTTTACTCTCGAGCATATTCAGTATGTTTTAATACAATTACAGTATTATACAGTGAAATGTACTCTTGGAACTCCTAGACAGTTCAAATTCATGTTTCAAGTCACAGTTCAACATGAGGCAACAACAAGTGGTGTTTAAATCGATGCAATTAAATCAGTGATATAATGATTTATTAATGAATTTATTTATTAATGTTGGGCAATTTCCAAACATATTGCATTTTTTTAATAAGCCTCCAGTAAGACAGTAGTTTCTGGTTTGCTGCTTGTATGAGCTATCACATTGTACGTATGCTCATGGCTTTTGGGGCTTGTGAGAGAAGGTCAGCAGTAGAAACTGTTGAAGCTCTGTTGTTCCAGCTGACAGACTTTAATAATTGTTCTTTCTCTAATCCGCCAGAAAGGGAAGCCACAAATAGGTCATCTACCATTTTTTTGTATGATGACATGAACAATTCCAGGACAGGACATTTGTAATATCTAGACATTGGTAGAAAAATTAAAAGCTTTACAACTACAGCTAGAAACTTTCTAGCCATTCTAAAGCCACTTAGCAGGAAACCTGGTTATTTAGCGTTCTCATTAATAGGCTAATTTTATTGAGCAGCCCTCAAGCCAGAGAATTTTTTAAAATGCTGTTTAACCTGTTAAAGAAATTTATTACCAACACTAATCAGTAATGTTATTAGCATATTGTTTAATTACACTTGATTTTGCAGTTAATTTAATTAGAATGCTTTTACTTTACTCAGTGATGTGATGCTAGCTCCTAGTGAACTAGCAAACTGAAAGAGAAGCAAATCATTATATTAATCGTATTTTATTTATAAATATTGATATTTGTGTAGATGAAAGCTTTAAATGAATTGTATAGGTAAAAAAAAGTGCATGTTTGTATAATCAATCTTGTTTCTACTAGCACCCCTTATGCTTTGCTAACATTAAGCTAATTATTATCATATTATCTCTTTTTTTGAGATCAGTTTGATTTTATGCAACTGGTAACTGGTACACAAAACACACATTGGGAATGTTTTTGGTCATTGATCATTTAGCTGAATTTAGCCTAGATGATACAACTAGCGGCACAGTGGCGTAGTGGTTAGCACTGTTGCCTTGCACCTTCAGGTTCTGAGTTCGATTCTTGCCGGTCTCTGGTCTGCCGGACTTTACATGTTCTCCCCCTAGCCGGGGGTTTCCTCTGGGCTCTCCGGTTTCCTAAAACATGCAGATTAGGCTGATTGGTGTTTTCAAATTGTGTGTGTGTGTGTTTGTACCCTGTGATGGATTCCATCCTGTCCAGGATGTACCCTGCCTCATGCCCTAAGTCTTCTGGGATAGGCTCCATGCTGCCCACGACCTTGTATACCAGATAAAGCAGTGTAGACGATGAATGAGTGAGTGAAACAACCAGAGATATATTCAAGTGATCATGTACAGTAGCACTGTTGCTCATTATCGTGAGGTCTTGCAGCTCTGGATTCTTATATGTCGCTAATGAGAGTAGATAGTTTTTTCCTTCCTATTGTGTGGCCCTGTCCTGTCTTCCTGTGCTTAAGAGAGCTGTGGCTTGGTGCTAAGTGCACCCAGGGAAGCTTCAGTATATCTGGCATGTCGACCTGTCCTGAATAATGCATAGAGCTGTGTGTTAATGTTATGTGTGTATCTTTCCCTCACTCTCCTTCATTCTCCATCAGTGTCTCTCGCCCACACTCTCCTTCTTTCTATCTCACTCTCTTTATCCCACTCTCATGGTGTGCATGCTTCCTGTTATGCAACTGCTCTGCCTACTGCACAAGAAGGTGATTGCCATCTCCCGGTGAAGCCCATTGCTGAAACACGTTCGAGAAAAACAGACTGTCTTGTAAGGGTTTTGAGCGAGCTGCCCGGAACGTCGTATGCGATGATCCGCATCTGAATGAAAACCGATGAAACTTGTGGCCTTTTAATATTCAGCACAGGGATTGAACATCGAAGCATAGTGTAAAGATATGATCTGGACCTGATCCTCATTTATCACCTGATATGTTTCTATTGTCGTAGCACTAGTAGGCTTGTATTGTATTTTGTTTGCAGGCACAGTGTACCGTGGTGAAACACGACTCCCTGATCTTCTCAGCACGTTCTTTTCACAGGGAGCGCAGTGCGAGAGTTGTGGCCAGCAGCTTTTACAGCCTCTTTAGAGACAAGTCAGACCCATTACTGTCAGCAACTATTAGGCCTGGAGCTTGGCTGGTGGCAGGAGCAGCTGATCTAACCGCAGCCGGAGACCATGCTGCTGAGGCACTGAGCGTTCAAGATGACATGGGTCGCCAGTTTGGTGGGGGTTATGGTGCCGAGGTGGATGGACAGAGGGAGGGAGGGAGGGAGGGGATGACACACAACATCTTTTACCTTGGGGTTTAGGTCACCTCCAATGACACAGCACTTTAAAACTGCACAAGGCTTGGCTGCATGAATTGTTAAGCCATGATGTTAGAAGCTGAGAATTATAGATAGACAATTCCATTGGTCTTCTTTCATCCTAAATCACAGAATAAATTTATCAAGAATTTCATTCTTTTTGGATGTTTCATAAAGTCATTTCAATATTTTTTTTTCAGATTTATTACATTTCCACTTTATTTTTGTTTCCACACCCATTGTTTTTCTTAATTTTTTTTGTGTAAATTTTATTTCCTCTATTCTAAAAAAAAAATCTCTCTCTGAAAGTGCCGGA
This sequence comes from Clarias macrocephalus, assembly GCA_011419295.1. Taxonomy (NCBI): domain Eukaryota; kingdom Metazoa; phylum Chordata; class Actinopteri; order Siluriformes; family Clariidae; genus Clarias; species Clarias macrocephalus. The sequence continues at coordinate 24,966 of JAAGKR010007633.1, read as the reverse complement.
GAGTGTTTCACTGATGCAACCCTCCCCCTGTGCTTGCAATGCTCTCCACAGATGAACTCAGTTCCACCCAGTGCTGATGACGCATTCAGGTCCTTCACTTGTTCATCAGCTTGTCCCTCTGGGAGGTTCTATATAGAGCCCTCAATATTGTTTCACTATTAGACAGGCTTTCACGTAGAACCCATTTAGGAAGCAAAGTGTGTGCGCCCCACCCAACCGACGAATGTGGATTTTTCATGTAGGATATGTTTTAGGATCTGTTGTCTCATGAACAACCTCTTTTTTTTTTTGCCAGTGTTTGACTCATTCCGAAGAATATGCATATTATATATCTTAATAATTTATTTCACAATTATTTAAGCAACTTATTAATTGCTAAGACTCTAGTTGATGTTAAATCAGCCAAATAGATTTTTTTATTTTAAAGTGATGCATCTTAATCTCTTTAAATGACGCTATAGTGTTAAAAAATTTTGAATTGCTCACAAGGTGTTGACAGTGTTGGCTGCAAGGCAAATAATAGGTTATATAATAATATATATTGTTTCTATAGTAACCATTAATTCACACGCATGTGTATAACAGATTTAAAACACACACACACACACACACACACACACACACACACACACACACACACACACACAGATATGATATATATACTGTATATATACTGCATATATATATGTGCGTATAATATAAATATAAAATTTATAATAATATAAAATATGACAGAAAGTATTATTAGGAATTTCTGATCACCATTCTTGAATAATATTTAATTACCAAATTGTCATAGTATAAATGAAATACATGTACTGTATATACAGTAAATGTATATAAAAACATTTCAGGATGTGAGGTGATTGGAAAATAATCACTGTTGATTGTGTTATATTCCTTCCATAGAGGTTTAAACACTAAGCACTGATTGTTCAATAATTTTAAATCATTTTGCCTATGTCTCTAAAATTAAGCGATGGTATGAATTTGATTAAATTTGATGAAATTCAATTTAATTTATCGAATAATATTAGAAATAAAAGTTACATTCTCAGATTCAGCTGTCTTGCACCCTGAAATATGTTTTGCTGCAGATTTAGGGATGCATTTCAAATCTGTTTGTAGCACATAAGGAGGAGGCGTTTGCTCCATATGTAGGTGGTGCCGTATATTACACAAGGCGTCTTGTCTATTGATGTATGAAGTAGGTGCTGCATTCCGGCTTAATGACTTAAGTGCATGAGCTGTTTTCATTCTCTTGACCCTCCTCTCTCTCTCTCTCTCTCTCTCTCTCTCCTCCCCATCACTCTCTTTGCAGCTGTATCACTCACCAGCCTAGTACATCTTCCAGCGTTGTTTATCTGCTCCGCTACGCTTCTGTAATTTGATTTGATTCATTTTGTCACTCTGACTCTGCTCTCTTTCCGCCAGTAAGACTCCACTCCTCCACCCCTCCACTCCTCCTTTTCTCACTCAGCTGCTCTGCATTGTTTAAGCAGATTTAATTATTGCAAATTTAATGGATTTCTAACCGGGAAAATAACAGAAATTCCTGCATTACTTTTTAGGGCAGATCTGTTAAATATTGTGAGTGATTTTTAAAATTTCAAAATTTAGAGCTCTGACTACTCGGAGATGTCTGTGGACGACCAGAAAACAAATCAGATTTAAGCTAGCCCGTAAAACATAATAATATAATTTGGGCTTAAAATTTATACCTTTCTGAAGGAAAGTTTAAATGCAACATCTTTTATACGACCATTTTAGAAATATTTCTTTATGAAAGACAACTGTTTTGGCTAAATTTTGTTAACATATTTTACATTTATTTAAATTTTTTTGCATTAGGGAGAATCAGTCCATTTCATAGATGATACATTTGTCCTTATGACCTTTACAGCAATGAAACAAATGCCTATATATTTGCCCCTTTTATCGATTATCTTGTTTCTTATAATGCCATCTCTCTCTCTCTCTCTCTCTCTCTCTCTCTCTCTCTCTTTTTGATTTTGATCAGTCTGTAAGTTTCAGCAGGGTTTGACTTGCTGGTTCCTGTAGAAAATCATCCTTATCCTTTTTTTGTTTCTCTGTTGTCATTTCCCCCTCTCTTTTCCTTCTTTTTTTTGTGTTATTGCACAATTCCTAAATTGTTCTCTTCTGCTCTTTCTCTGCTGTGCTGCTCTCTAAATTATTAAAATTTCAGGAGCTGTGTAGACTCTTGTGCGTCATGAGCAAGAAATGGATATAAAATCTTGTGTGTTAGTGTGTGTGTGTGTGTGTGTGTGTGTGTGTGTGTGTGTGTGTGTGTGTGCACGTGTGTGTGTCTGAGTGTGTGTAAGTGTGAATGATGAACTAAAATTCCCTATGAACAAAATCAGAAAAATAATTTAGCAGGAATAACCTTAGTTTGTCAGAACAAGCAAGATAGTCCTAAAAATCTAAAATGTTTTAAAAACATGTACACATGTACGGGTGAGTCTTCCTGCGGCGTTATTGCCACTAACAGAGTAATAATTACTGAACTGAACATCTCTAATCCAATTCCGACTCCAGTGCCTGTGATTCGGACCTTAAGTGAATGCAATGTTTTGACACGGATTACTGCACGACTTAAAAGAAATAAAAGAAGCACAGCTTCACCTGCACCTTGAGTCACACTGACTGCACTGATGAAGAATAGAACTGCATGATATTGAAAAAATACTATGTAGCACTTACACATATTGTGATCGCCTTGCAATACATTAAAGTACATTGTTGACCTCTTCATCTGTCATGATTCATCCAAATGCACACACACACACTGTACAATAGACGCACACACACACACACACACACACACACACACACACACACACACACACACACACACACACACACACACACACACACACACACACACACATATGAAACCAGAAAAGATTAGGATACCCGGATCTTATTTCCATATTGCAGCATTTTTACTATATCAGTGTAAGTGTGAGCGATAGACAGTTTAACATACGCTAGTTATTTTGTTGCTGATGAATGAAGTGAATGAAAATGATAATATTATGCACATGCATACTTTCACATAGAGTGGCTTTAAATGGATCCAGCTTAGGGAGATGTATTAGATGACTAACATCAGTTAGATGAATCAGTACTCAGCCTCGATCGATATCTGACATGTTATACTATAGTACATCTTAAGAAAGCGTCTGGTCAGTAAACAAGATCATTTCTTTTGTAACTTTGAATCACTATGTTTAATATGATATGGTAGTAGTGTATGGGTGTTACAGTATCGTTGAACAACATTTTCATAAGTGTGAACAGATAAGTACTGTATATACAATACAGTGAGATTTTTTCAGCAAACAAGCTCATGAACATTCATTCATTGATTCTGCTCTGATCATCAAATTCCCATAACATACACATGATTGTACACAACATTAATTCTGTAGCTTCTAATGGTTTATTGGGGGAGTTTTTAAATGTCCTGTGGAATGCCCCACAAGTGAGTGTTTTCCTCTGAGTAGGATTCCAAGCAAAGTCTTTTGGGGAACAATCCTTAAGTCATTTCAGTTCTTAGCTCTTTAAAATTCTACCCAGCCTTTAAGGTAGAGCACATTTGGAGTCATATTGAAAAATGTGTTGAACTTGACCTAATTGCATCATCTCTACCATTCGGTTGAAGTACTGTATGTTGTGCTAAAAACAATTAATTAGATGCCACTAGGTCTTTGGACAGTGTACCTTTGCAACTGCTTTGCAGCATGGCATTAGAAATAAAGTGAATAAATAATGCCCAAAAACATCACCACACAAGATGCCAGTGTTTTATGTGACTTCTTCTGATTTGTTTGGTATTTGTAAATGCATTGATTCTTTTACCGTTAAGCAACACCTCAACCATTTGCAAGAGGCAAGAGGTTTTGTGATTATTGCTCCAAGGGGACAAAAAACATTTTAAATGCTTTTTGTCTAAGTGGAGATATTAAACGATTAAATAAACATAAAATAAAGCTCTTCATTAGGAAATTTTGCGGTGTCGAAAAATATTTGTCTGAATTTTTTATGCAGTCATTTACAGCTGAGTGAGAATTACAAAAAAGGAAGCCGCCATTAGCATAGAGAGGTTGATGGCAGTGAATGGTTATTAGGAATATAATAGGAAATCAAAATTATTATTATTATACATTTTTTTATATTCATTTTACTCTCAGCCTGTACTAACGTCCTGTTATTTATCACGACGCAGAAATTTTGTGAAACCTAACACACTGTTGTCGTTTGGGTATAAATTCTATTTATTGCCCTATTAATATGTTGTTAATGTATTTACTGAAGTTGTATGTGATAAAATGTTGCTTACTTATTCATGTTTATGATGTCAAAATGTTGCAGTTATAATTGCTCTATAAAATAGAATGCAGTGCTCTGTATGATACTGTGTGAAACTAATCTTCTCCCTCTCTCTCTCTCTCTGCAGACGTTTATAGTGGTAAACAAAGGAAAAACAATCTTCCGTTTTAGTGCCACGCCATCCTTGTACATTATAAGTCCTTTTAATCTTCTTAGGCGAATAGCTATTAAAATTTTGATACATTCATATCCTTTCAATATGCATTTGCAAAGTGTGTGCTGTGAGATTTTTTGACGAATGACAAGTGTGATTAATTAAGCCTGTACATCCTGTTACGGTTAGGCATCTTAATGCACAAATCAACTTCCTTCAGGAATCTAATGTGTGTGCAAAGCCGGGTCTCTCCCTAGCGTTCTGCATTTGTATTAGAAAAGCATGAATAAAATCGCAGGTCAGCAACACATTGTAGTGTTTTCTTATGAAGCTCCCAAAACAGCGTCCTATGCATTAATATTTGAAATGTGAGGAATCTGTATCATAGAGCATAGAGAAGATCCAGCACATCTGATGTTAAACCGAGGCTGTGCATTAGCAAGATTCCCAGGAGTGATCAGTGTGCATGTAATGAGTCAATTCCTGGAAGTGATGGAGCTGATTTCAGTGCTGGTTTCCAAGTCATTAAGCTAGAAAGAATTTTTTAAACTCTGTGCTTTTTAGGTAGCTTAGCAGGGGTGGCTAAATTAGCTGTCATTGACCGACACCTTGCAAAGATATACTAGAAATGTATACTTGTTTCACACTGTGTGTGTTAATACACTTACCTAGCTGCAGTAGTTAGCTGGCTACATGTTAATACATTGTATTAGCTATAACCTTTTAGCACAGTCAGTTTCCAGGCAATCAAAACATGGGCCAAAGCATTTGCCTGGTGGGTCAGCTAAGAAATTCATCATTTGTCCAGCTCTGCTTAGTTGCAAAGTTTGTCACATAATCATTAAGCCAGAATTTCAGCAGGGCGGCACTGTGGCTTAGCGAGTTCAATTCTTGCCTCGCGGCCTGTGTGCATAGAGCTTGCGTGTTCTCTCTGTGCTTGGTGGGTTTCCTTGGGGTACTCCGGTTTCCTCCCACAGCCCAAAAACATGCAGATTAAGCTATTTAGTGATCCCAAATTGCCCATACTGTGTGAATTAGCTTGTGTATGTGTGCGTGCCCTGCAATGGATTAGCACCCTGTCAAGGGTAAACCCCGCCTCATGCCCTAATACCCCTATCTCACCTATGTGGTTTGACTCGCGGTGAGATGCGGTGACGTTCCGCAAGGTCCGCCAAAAATTAAACATGCTTACAGTATTTCACACTGTAGGTCACTGTGTCAGCTACAAATTAAACATGTTGAATTTTTCACGCGGAAAGATGGAAACGTAATCACACCGCCAAAACTCGCGGTGAATCATGATGAACCGTACTTACGGCCACCGCGCGAAAACCCCGTAGGTGAGTTAGGGGTATAAGTCTCCTGGGATAGGCTCCAGGCCCCCCGCAACCCTGTATACAGGATAAAGCGATGTGAGTGAGTGAGTGAGAGTTTCAGCAGTTACAATCCCTACCTTAAACTGCAGTTGTCACAGTGACCTACAGTGTGAAATACTGTAAACGTAATCCCTATCACTTACTGTAATGCAGTCGTGATATAGTAGACGTATTGTAGAGCTAAGTGTCAGAGCGTTGTTTTTTTCCCCTTATATTATTAGTTTGATCAATATTTAGTTCAGAATTAGAAAGTTAAGAATGGGCACTGTGTGCAAATCCTTCTAAAGGCCTTTGGCCAAATTGCATGCATTATTTGATGCTTGATGTGGCAGCAACCCAAACCACCAGAAGCATTAAAACTGTCTGGCCGAGTAAAACCAGGCTAAGATGAAATTCATCCTTATGTCATTTTCATGATTGATTACACAAGGTACAATGAATTGAAGTAACATGATTGTAGTTTAGTTTACAAATCTTTTAGATGTAAATATCTGAAAATCTATAATGTTTTGACCAGCGTGCAGTGTTTTTCTCTGTTGACAATTTTCCAGTTTGCCCTTAACTCCTTGCCACATTATTCAGCATGATCATCATGTGTACGATTTTGACCAACTGTGTATTCATGACGTTTAGTAACCCTCCAGAATGGTCCAAACAAGTAGAGTAAGTACTCTATTCACACTGCATGAACACCTTTATGAAATATAGAATTATAGTGTAAAATGCTTGCCATTTTAACACAGACAAGAAAATATGTGAGTGTGTGTTACTGTATATGGTTTAGAAATCGAACCATATGCATAAGCTTCTCAGTGTACAGTTTCTTTTAATGCCAGTACCGCACAATAAGACTTATACAATCCTACACAGTGTTGAATATGTGAGAGACTTCACAAAAAATATGACAGATTTTATGGATAATTTTGTCCTGGATCGTCCTTCAGTCCTCCCACACTACATGATTTGCCCAAAATAAAACACCACTTTTTTCAGATTATGCACTCAAGTCAAAATTCTGACCAATGCACCCAATTCTTCTGAAAAGTATAGAACACATCAGATTGGCTGTTACTTGTTAAAGGTCTCTGAAGGTCTTGGATTTTACTCCATAATACAGGGGAATATAGGGAATATATATAGGGAATATAGGGAATCTGGAACAATCATTATTTAAGATTATTTTATAATAGTCAGACATTTTGAGATCGACTTTTTGCGAGGTGAATCAGACTCGATATCTAGCCTCCCTTTTAGAAAACATGAGAGGTTATATCAGTTTCTTTCTTTTGCATGTTGTAGGTAATCAACTCTTATCACATTCAGGGTTTTAATTAATGACTCTGTTTATTTCTGATGTCCATAAGCTCCTTGATGTTACTCTTTTGCACATAGGTACACATTCACAGGAATTTATACGTTCGAGTCAGCCATCAAAATCATTGCTCGTGGCTTCTGTATAGACGACTTCACATTCCTGAGAGATCCATGGAACTGGCTGGACTTCATGGTCATCTCAATGGCGTAAGTATCCTCGGGCGCTCACCGTCACAGCTCGTGATGAATTGTTCCATTCAAAACCCACGACTTACCTCCTAATGTCAATCTCAACATCGTGATTTTTTTTTAATGATTAAATACTTTGTTTCGAGTGCAGTGTTTGAAATTCCAAATTGTCAATTCAAATAACTGTAAATATAATTCTGAGTAAATATTAACATGATTATGAAAAGGTTACATTAAGCAAATATCTATATAACAGCCCTGGTTATTTCTTTATCCAGCTAATCACAGCTTAACAAGTAACCTTTGCTAACAATTTATCACTCCCTCCATTTTTCAGAGGCTTGACCTTCAAGCTCATTAAGTGTGGATGGGGATCGTTCAATTAGCATAATATTAATATTTAATGAATGTAAAAGAGTAGGTCCTTTTTTATTAAAGGTAGAACTCCCACATTAATGAATGTTACAGGGAAATTATTATTTTATTCTTTATAACAAGTTATGAGTGATTTTATATGTCTGTCCTCTTCAGTGTTTTCTCACTTTTTCACTTTTTCTTTCTTTCTTTCTTTCTTTCTTTCTTTCTTTCTTTCTTTCTTTCTTTCTTTCTCATTAACGAGTGCTGAGTGTCTGTGGTGTGAGCTTAGACAGTTTTCTACATGCAGTATTTGAAAGCGTCTCAGCCAGACTGTTCCTTGATCTTTTTCCTGACAGCTTCTGGATAGCCATGGACTTTGCTTTGACATGCTCTTATTTCCCACAGATTGCTTTCACACACATATCAGTCTTTGTTTATAGGTTGATTTTAAATTTACGAGGTGGAGAATCGCTTTAATTTTTTAATAATATAAATATTCAGATGGAAATGTTTCAGCATGTTACTGACTTTATTTAATTATAGTTGATTGTTCAGATTTTGTGTTTGTCATATCAATAATAGAATAATATTTCCTCATGAAAGTAGCGAAATGAACACTTTGGTTAAGGGTCATATTCAGAGTCGGTATCTTAATTCTGAAAGCTAAATCAGCTTGTATTTAGTCCATAATAGTCAATAGTGCCATTTACAGTGGTACGTCGGCATACAAATTCAATTTGTTTCTGGGGAATTTTATGTAAATGCAGATAATCCATTCCAGCCACCAAAAAATATGACCAATATTACCAATTTCCAACACTATAATCATAATTGATTATATAAAATTGATCAAAACATTTAGAAAAGACATGTAAATGAAGTAAAATATGAAATAAGTAGACATCTAACCTCACTTAACCTTAATTCGTGATTCCTCTTAGAACCGGCTGCTTTAAAAACCAAACTGAATGTGGTTCCCTTTTCTTTCCCCCCTCTTTGGTTCTTGTACAAAATACAAAAAAACAAAAAACTTTGCTTGGCTTTCCCCAGATGCAAACAAGATTTGAAGGGCTCCCGGGTGTGCACGCAACTTATGCACATGCGCAATGTAGGTGCAAGCTGGTGTTCGCTTGGTGTTTAGCTTGGTTCAGTTGTTCATATGCCGAAAAAAAAAAATTGTGAGGCGGGGCATTCATAAGCCGAGATATCACTATATTATTTTTTTATTTATTTTGTATTTTCTTAAAAAAAAAAGAAAAAAGAAAAAAAAAATGCGTTCCTGATTTAAGGATAAACCAACCAAGCACTCATCTACAAGGCATAGAGCTCACTTTATTCATCATTTAATTCCAAATCAATGAAGCAGGCAGCATGGTGGATTAGTGGTTAGCACTGTCTCCTTGCACCTCCAGGGTCAGGGTTTCATTCCCACCTCATAGAGTTTGCATGTTCTCCCCGTGCTTGGTGGATTTCCTCCGGGTACTCCGATTTCCTCCCACACTCCAAAGACATGGATTAGGCTTTATATGTATTTGCCCCGCGATGGATTGGCATCCGATCCAGGGTGTACCTCGCCTCGTGCCCTGAGTCTCCTGGGATCGGCTCCAGGCCCCTGCGACCTTGTATAAGATAAAGCGCTGTAGACGACGATGAAGATGAATAATCAAATGTCTTTGATTATAATACAGCTTCCTCCCATGTCCTCCATGTGAAATAAGACCTTTTCGTGCATTTTAAGGGGACTTAAGTACAATCATGCATATTTGATGCATAACTGTTTATCACACACTTTTGGCTTTATATCCTCACTAACCATTGTATGTCAACTCTGAATATGGTCCTTAACAAATACATACCACAGTCAACAACTGTCTTGACCGTCCTTGCCTTGCATTGATTTATTTTAATATGATTATTCTGGCTTAAACCAAAAGCCTGATCATCCCTTACTGTAATGTCTGCCTGTGGAACTGAACCGTTGCTCGTGTCTCTGTGTAACTTTGATTTGGTTATTGCAGGTATATAACAGAGTTTGTAAACCTAGGCAATGTCTCAGCTCTGCGCACGTTCAGAGTTCTGAGGGCATTGAAAACTATTTCTGTAATCCCAGGTAAGAGCGTGTCTGGACGGGAGGGGCCGGGTCGGTGTTAGGTGTGTGTGCGTGCGTGCGTGTGTGTGTGTGCGTGTACGTGAGTGTTGTTTCTTTTCCTTTTCTTTTCTTCCCCCTCTGCGTGAACAGGCTCTGTGAGTGGTGTAGTTCCTGGTCCAGTGGCGTGCTGGTGTTCTTGCCGTGTTTGTGGTGGTCATTGGTGTCTGTGTGTGATCCTCCCTTATTTCAGATATATAACAGAGTTTGTGGACCTGGGGAATGTATCTGCGCTGAGAACGTTCAGAGTTCTCCGAGCATTGAAAACTATCTCTGTCATTCCAGGTGAGGCCTAATTTAAACACTGAGGCTGAGTTTTTTTTTTTTTTTGTTTTTTTTTTGGCGTTTCTGTTTCCTTATAAGTTTCATTTCATTGTTATGATTTTAGCAGAGATTACATTAGAAGTGAATATTTGGTTTGCTTAATTTCTTTTATTTTCCTTCTACCTCCAAAATGATCAAAAATGGTACTTATACATTTTTGATAGGCTTTGCAGTCTACTATTGCACCATGGTCAGAGTCTTATAGCATTTTGCTTTCTCATGTGCCCTGGAGGAGACGCACTGACACAGAGAGACTCATGGAGCGGCAGCAGAAATTCACACACCTTTGTGTCACTCTTTCCTCTTAATTTGTATTAGGTGATAGATTAAAAATTCCTGTGTAAATGGCAGTTGAGTTCAATAAACAGTACACTGATTCACTGGGTCAGGGGTAGCTTGGTGTAGCAAGGGTAGCATTGGACTACAGTTCGGAAGGTCTCAGGTTCAAACCCCACGACCACCAAGTTGCCACTGTTGGGCCCTTGAGCAAGGCCCTTAACCCTCAACTGCTCAGATTTGTAATAAGATAGAAATATAGATAGATAAGGTAGTCTGTCAAATGCTTAGATGTAATAGAGTCCAGAACATGTGCATTGTACTGTATGTGCAAGAGTAATTCAGCAATAACTAGGCATTGAGTTCAGTGACTTCTTCAACCTGGGCTTTTTCTTGCACAGAACGATTGTACAACATACGTCTCCACTAGTATAAACCCACTGGAATATGGAGCACGGTGTTTAATTTGTTTTGGGTCAAAATGATACATACAGGGTCAAAAATCTACACACCCTTAGAATATTAATTCAGTGGTGCTGGATGTCTTGAAATCCCTTTAATTTGCCAAGTCCGAGCTCTCTCACTCAGTCATCCTCTTAGTGATCATGATGGACTACATCTAGTCCATTTCTGTGCCACAGGATCCACTCATTGGATTGACCAGCACACAGTACAATAGGGAAGTCCAAGGAGTACAATGCAGACCTGAGAACTACATAGGACGGTAAATTTACACAAGCCAGGAATGTCTCTTCAATAGGTTATTGGGAGATGTAGCCACTTTGCCAAATTCTGGACACTATTACGCTCAGTTGTGAGGAAATTGGTTTGGATGATAAAGAGCAACCCATCAAGCGTCAGGCCTGCATTGAACTGGAAGCTTATAAACAGCATATACAGTCAAGCAAGGTTTACATCATCATGGACTAAAGGACTGTTGTCCTTGGAAGCTCTGGAATTGACACCTTGAAGCTCAACAAAAATTTGCAGCTGACCACATTGGCAATTAAAAGGCCTTTTGGAGGAAGGTTCTGACCAGCAATACATACAGTATGTTTGGAGGAGTAAGGATAAGACACTCAACCGCAAGAACACCGTACCAAAAGCATGGTGGTGGTAGCATAATGTTTTGAGGCTATTTAGCTGCAATGACCGTGACACAACCCACCCATCACACATGGTTGTGGAACGGATAAAGCATTCTTACTTTAAGCTTTTGGAGGGTTAACTGTATTTAAAATTTGTAGACCGTGCTCAAGAACAAAACAAATTTTGATTCATCACTATCAATTCTGTCAAGAGGTTTGTTTTATGTTCTGTTTTACGCTTTGCTGTTCCTTATTAAAACATCCAGCAGTGCTCTCTGTGCTACAAATGCAGCAGAATACAGCAGATGCACATGAACAAACAATGAACACTAAGCAAACAGAACTACATGAACATTATACTTCAGGATAAACAAGTTGTTCTGCAGGCTTATGATTCATTATGGTGGCATTGTGCCTTAACGGTTATTACTGTTAACTTGCACCTCTTGGGTTGGGGGTTTGAATCTCCCCTCTGGTCTGAGTGCCTGTGTTCCCCCCTTTTTGGCGGGTTTCCTCTGGGTACTTCGGTTTCCCCCACAGTCTAAAGACATGCATTGTAGACTGTTTGATGTTTCCAAATTGCCCAGAGTGTGTGATTGAGTGGGTTGGCACCCCATCCAAGGTGTCCCCTGAGATCCTGGGATAGGCTCCAGGATCAGCACAACCTTACAGTAGAAATAAACTAATAAAAACAAAATCCAACAACCATAACTTTCATTGCTGAAGAGATTCCTTTAACTGAATATTAATTCGAGACTGGAACTGGTTCAGACTCTTTTTTACCTTGTGTGATGCAAGAAATTTAGCAATGCAACATACAAAGAAGAAGCACCGTTACCGATTACAAGTCAGAGATTATTATTGCTAGTTGTTTTTGTTCCTGCCGTGCTGTTGAGCACATTGGATGACGAGTTTCATTGTTTCTATACTGTAGCGATGGTGGGTTTTTAAGGCGCCGAGTTGCTAACCCACCCCCACTCCTTACTTATCCGGGGTTTGTGACCAGCACAGGCAGAGTGGTCTTGTATCGGCTAAAGGATTTTGTATTAGCGTTAAGGGCCTTGCCCAGGGGCCCAACAGTGACAACCCTGAAGTGGCAGGCGCAAAAATCCGATCACTAGAAATTTCACTAAGTAATTTGTTTCGGTTTTGTTCTGTTTTATTTGATACTGTATATACTGTACATTTCAAGACAACTTTCTAGAGAACTCTTAAAAATATACCTCTTACTCATTTATGAAGACTGCCAAGCCTAGATTGGGGATATATTTTATGCTGCATGATGCTTTGAAAGACACTTGCTTTTAGAACATTAGCCCAGAATGAGCTTGGTTGACTTATTTATCTGAACTTTATTTCTTTTTATTTTTTATCGTTCAAATGTATTTTATTTGTGTGGCGGTCTGGAAAAACCATTTACATTTTGTCATTTTAACATTTTCCAATATATGTAGCTCTGAAAATGACTTACCTAAATATATATTTTTCTTACCTAGGAGAAAAAGTACATTTTCAGATATGATCATATAGCACCATTTTTTCATAATACTTGATCTCCTGATCCAGGCTTCGTTTTTTTGTAAATATGCATACAATTTTATAGATATAGGTACAAATTTACAGATGAAACTTGGCCAAATTAGATTTCACAATAAAAGACATAAACCTAAAAAAGTGTATTATTGTAAAAAGCAAAATCGTTTTAAGCTTTTAAGCTTTGACCAAAAACCAATTTAAGAAACTATTTTTTACAGGTCATATTCTTTTAGAAACTTACACCGATTTTAGTATCAATAATAATTAGAAAATATGAATAATTGGCATTTTAAAGTATTATTGTTTGAAGCAGGACAGTAAAAACGTTGAAAAATGGCCGTTTTGGGGCACATAAAAATTTTCTCCAAAACGGTTAAAGTTTGCAACTTGACATTTTTAGGTAAGCGAGATTGGTCGCTTCCATGTTGCATAAACTGCAGCGGTACCTTCTTTGGCACACACATTTTTTGTATTATATGTATAACATAAAAAAAAAAAAATCTAATTTAGACATTTTAAGTCAGACTGTTTGCTGTTCCAGCTTTGTTGGCTTTGTTGATCTGACACCTTCCACATCAAGATCACCTAGGCAAGACGAAAAAGAAAAAACATCATTTTCGTCTAAAGTGTCAGAACATGTTAGCATGACTTGCAAGGGTTTAGTCACAGCAACATTTAATGAGTTTTTCCAGACTGCCCCACATTTACAGTACAATGAAGCCAGATGATTTAAAAAAAATATATATTTTTAATCAGATCACCTAATAATTAAAAAGAACTGGTGTCTTTTATGCTTCATGAGCAAGTCTCAGGAAACAGAAGTATAATATAATGACTTTTGCAATCAATTATTTCCACAGATCAATCTCTACTGTAGCTCATTAAGATAACTCTTAATCCTGCTTACAGCAATATTTCCAGTTTGAACAAAATTTATTTATTAAAATTTATTAAAATGAGTATAATGATAATTCATTACTTGTGCTCAGCTCTCCATTATGGGCCAAAGATTTTTAATTCGGTGAAGGAAAGGAGTTCGGGGTGTGGGGCTTTGCACTTCTAATGATATTACCAGTCCAATGGAGCTGCATCAGATATCGCTGTTGGACTGTATGCATTCAGCCTTAGGGTTTAAATGCCCTGCATGTGATCTCAGCTTTGATCCCTCTCCCTGCATGCTCTGCTCTCCCTCTGTCATGGCCCCCTTGCTGTGCTGCAGTATTTAAATATGAATGAATGTCACAGATTTATTAAACTGAGTCATCTCTTTGGGTCCTCACAAATTACACTGATGAAACTTACCCAATACTGGCACTGTATTATACATTATATGTATTGTACGTAAGTATAGATTACAGTATAAGGTTTCGAGAGCAATAAGTTCAATCACAATCTCGGGTTCGTGATTCTGATTGGTCGGAAAGTGTTGATTCATTTTCTATAGTAGTTTTGCTCATTGTAACATACTGTATGTCTAAGTTGATTTAGAGTTACCAGCCTCCGATATCACCAATTAACAAACAGCACCTCAGATTAGAGCCGTTATGAAGCCTTTACAGAGCATAAGTCACATCTCCATATCAATTGTTCAATGGAGATTATTGCATACTGTATTTTGGATGCTTTTAGAATAGTTTTTTTTTTTATAATGTAGAAATAAATTCATTAATCGGAAATGCCATGAACTAAGGTGTGTCCAAGCTTTTGACTGGTAGTGTATAAATATATATAAATTGCAACACAGATCAATTTGGCACGTGATAATATTGTATCGGGGGATCCCTGGTGATTCCCATGCCTAATGGATATGGTAATATATTCATTAAATATAATTAGAGATATAATATGTTTAGCAGATTTGGACACTATCAGTACTTTACACACATAATTTGAAGTTTTCCTCCTGGGAAGTCTTAAAAATAGTTGTTTATAGCTGCTGGAAGTGTCAAGAACCATATTGTACAGCATTAAATATCACTCAAAAATATATCATTTCTATCAGTTATATTTGTTGGCAAATTGCTGTGGTATAGGAGGACTGGAACATATTCAGATGTACTACAACTGGACACTGATCAATTTCAGTCTGTCTCTCCTCTTCCCATTGGTTTGTTCCTTACATCATACTGTATCTTTGCCAGATGCCAAGTTTATGTAGTGAGTGAGGATGAAAAGCGATGGCTCAAACAGTCACTGTGTCGTCTTGTGGTTAATATATATTCTTTTTTTTTTTTAACGTTAATGTTGTGTGCATCTGGTCTGTTTCTCAACTTATAAAGGAGGTCAAGGCATGATTAAAAAAAATTGGTTTTACTTTTAAAAGTCAGTGGGGATGAAAAACTTGTACCTAGAAAATCATAACAGTGTATGTATGTGTGTATGCGTGCGTGCGTGTGTGTGTGTGTGAGAGAGAAAGTTTATGAAATTGGCTGCACTACATACAGCTCTTTTATAACCTCCTGTCTCCCATTCATGCCTTGGGACCCCTTTCGTCCACATCCACCAGTTGAACACATACACAACTTCTCTGTGCTCCTCTCTTTGCTTGTGTGTGTGTGTGTGTGTGGGTGGGTGCCTTTTCTCCACCACCCAGGTCTAAAAACCATTGTTGGCGCCTTGATCCAGTCCGTGAAGAAGCTGTCAGACGTGATGATCCTCACCGTGTTCTGCCTCAGTGTGTTTGCCCTCATTGGCCTGCAGCTCTTCATGGGGAACCTGCGGCACAAGTGTGTCATCTGGCCCATCAACATCACCGATCTGTACCAGGCCAACGGCAGCCACGTTTTCAACTGGGACGAGTACATCATGAATGAGAGTGAGAGAACCTTCCTGAACTAGACGCTCTAAGAGTGCACAATCACTCAGATTTGACCTTTATGGGTTTTGGCAAAAAGTCTGAGTAATTGATGAGATTGATTTTATGCCTGGAAGGGATTCAAGTGACTCAGTGCAAACTGCAGTAGAAAACAAGACGATTTAGGAGATTAAATGTTGTTGACCTTCAGAGATGGAAAGCGTTTAAGAAACTGTATTTTGTTACTATAGCTAAGTGTCATTTAAGAGTATTTGTACTTTACCTGATTATAATTGAAAATGAGTTCTTGTAGTTCTACGTAAAATGTATTTATATTATCATGTTTAAACATCTTTGAACCATCTTTGAACCAAGGCTGCATATTTAATATAATTTTGTAAACTGCCAGCTAAATTTTTTTTTTCTAAATCGAAAAGACATTGTAATAACTATAAAAATATAGCTATAGACTGAACAGCCATAATATTAAGACCCGAAACATTTGGTCCAATATTGTGTAGGTTCCCCTTGTGGTGCCTTGTGGCCCATCAGGGCATGGATGGACTTCTGGGGGTGTGCTGTGGTGTCTGGCACTGGGATGTTAGTGGTGTTTGGGTGCTGTGGATTGCCAGGGGGATCTCAGTGCATTGGACTTGTTTGTCCGGGCATCCCGTAGGTGCTCCCAAATGGGAGCACATAGCATACCTTGAATTCATATCTTTCTGTTTCTGTGGGATTGGACCAGACAGGCTAGCCTTTGGTCCCTAATAGCATAGATGAGTCTTGGGTGCCCATGATGTGATTACTGGTATATAAGTAATAATGAATGCTATTCACTTTCACCTGTCACTCATCCCAAATGGTGTGCCTACAGTGGCTAAATGAAGTGGCTAATAAAAATTCTGCTGCTTTGTGATTAGATTAGATTTGCCATTGTTTCAATAAAATAATGTAATTTCTAAACTTACTAAACATTTAATACTATACATTCACTTTCGCATGTTCCTTAGTAATAATAGTAATATAATAATAATTATATTTAATTTTTTTACTTATAATAAAAAGTAACACTTCATACTTTTGGTTCATCTGCTATTTGATTTTAGTTTTCTCGCTACACATACAGTAATTAAGTGTACCAAAAAGGCTGACTCACAGAAACACATTCATTCAGTGGTTAGAAACACAAGGACAGACACAAGGTTTGCCAACAAAAAGTCTACAGTAATAAAACTGTCTAAAGTCTACAGTAATAAAAAGCATAGAGCATTAAAATAACAATAGTCATAAAAATCACTTTTCAGTTTGTCTGATTGATTGATTCAGGATCTAATCCTTTTCATGTTGCAGTTGAACTCTGGATAGAGACCACAACGCTCAAATAGTCTCAACTGGTTGTTTTGGTCTGCACCAAATTGCTGTTTTTCCAAGTGTTTCAAAACCGAATTGTTTTCAAGTGCCTAAACGAGCTGCACTGGAAATAACAACACACCAGTGTTCAATTCAGACTAAACCTTGCATATGAGAATCAAAAACTTTTGCCTGACACTCTGAGAAATCATATAGAGCTTTATGTTTGCACATTAAAGGAGTTTGTTTTGGTGACAGAAGATGACACACAAAAATGGAATACAATTAACAAGATATGGAACAAGATGTTGGGTATTATAATGTCATAAATAATATATAAAAATGAGTTTCCTTTGAAAATTTAGAAAGGATGATGTAGACCAAATTTAATTAAATTTCTTCCAAAAGAACATCTTGTCACGATTTTTATTTGATGACTTGATTTATAATTTCATTTAGAACTTACTTTTAATGCCTTTCGCACATTTAGGAATATGAACAGTTAGTTTCAATTAAGTAAACTTTAACAAAATATTAATACCAGTAATTAAACATTTTAATTATACCATGAATTGAAATTCATCTGATCCTGATCTTTTGCATTCAGCTGTAGTCATTTTTGATTGTAAGAAGAAGAATAGAGGCCAATAGTCGGGGAAACTTGGAATTAACTGGAGCTGTTCTTTCTCTGTTTATCACCAGCCAATTTCTACAAGCTCCCTGGCAACCTGGATGCTCTGTTATGTGGAAACGGCTCTGATGCTGGGTGAGTTTACCTGTAGTTTCTTTCCCTCAACCCAGTAAACATTTCAGCTTAAATGCTACTAAACCTGGTTCAGTAAAAGTGCTTCATTCATTGAGATTCCCAGTCTAGCCTTCAATTGCTGTTTCTTATCTACTGTGTGCTCAAAGGAACATTGCATTTTCACTTATTGCGTGTTATATGTGTTTCTGGATAGTCGGTGTCCTGAAGGCTACACATGTATGAAGGCTGGACGCAATCCGAACTACGGCTACACCAGCTTCGACAGCTTTGGCTGGGCATTTCTTGCTCTTTTCCGCCTCATGACGCAAGACTTCTGGGAGAACTTGTACATGCTGGTGAGTGTGCATCGTATTTTCTCCAATTAAGGTTGCACACTTTATTATTTGTTTATTAATATGTTTTTAGTCTGGCCAATATTGACTTCTCATTGCAACATGCAAAAAGATTTTTTTTTAAAACCACAACATGTTTTATGAGCATTCTATGTGATTTTGGATTGCAGTGGGTAGGACAGTTCTGATTGGGCAGAAGGTGTTACTCCATAAGCTATATGTTAAGTTATATGTTAACACACCCAATTTTATTGTAATGATGTGGTTTTTCCAACATTTAAGCATCTATTTCTCACAGACTGCTCTGCTCTGCTCTTACAAATAAGCTGTTTCGGTTTATGCAAATGAGCAGCTGCTGAGCCACATCCCACCAAAGAACAGCAGAGCTGAGCAACAAGCCAGGGGGCGGGTACATTCTTATATGATGTCATTTCAAGGGCAAATCTAATTGGTTTGCTTCTTGCTGTGGGGGAAAAAAAACTTTCCTTTTTTTTCCCTCACATTTTTGTGCGTACAGATGCAAAAATGATTAATAAGAGAATTTTTGCAGAAGATCACCCCTTTAATACATAATGATAATCATTTCTGTGGTCTGAACAGTTAAATCCCGAGTAGCAACAGTACCAGCAACATTTCTTCATCTAACTCCATCACTGATTATTCTGAATATTTTAAATCATATTTGATTCTTTTGCAATCTCTTTACAGTACATGTTTTTACATCTTTCTACATAAAATGAAAAATATGCAAGTCAGGACTGCATGAAAAATGACATTTTCTTTTATTTTATGCATACAGCATTTCTGTGCGGCTCAAACCATCCATGCCATCAGCTTCCTTTCTCCACCCAGAGAGTGAATGTAATGCTCCTTAAATAGTTCTGTGAAATGTTCCAAATTTGATTATATGTAGCAGTGAGTCTGAGCTGCTGTAGCTCTGTGTGTTCAGACGTGGTGCTGAGTGGAAGGTTGTAGGCTGCTCTGTAATGGCTGAAACACTTTAGGATACTGGAGCGACCGGGAAGAGGCATGAAATATTAACCTGCGGATTACAGTGCAGGCAGGCTGATGAGAAATGTCTCCCAGATGGGAGTGCATAGCCTACCCTATTTTTGGTTTGAGCTTTGAATCCATGTTTTTAACATTTGCTGACTTTCATGTCATGCTCATCACCAGCCCCCTGCTTCTCTGTATGGCACGGGGCTATATTTACACCCACTCACCTCCTAATGATGTGGCTGTTGTCCAGTCTTATGGTTTGCAGTATGTCAGTGTTTGGTATTTCATTTTTGTAAGCTTGATTTCTTTCTCCTGACGAGCCTTGACGAACATAAAACCACTGCAGCATATTTTTTTTCTAGCTGCAGAGTCTCACCGATCTTACTGTATACATACAGTATGTACTGTATATTATTGTAAACTCACTAGATACATACAAGAGAATATTTCATGAAAAGGATCTATTATACTGTTATGAAACCATGCAAAAAGCCTTTTATAAGGCTGAGCTTTATGTTCATAGAGCATTGATGTTATCATTCTGGGCTGATGCTGAATGAGGAAATAGATATCCCAGATATTAGAGATCCTTAACCTATAATGTTCCATTATAACATTAACATTCCTTAGTGACATTTCCACATTATGAAAACCAGACCATTTTAACCTTCCACATTCATATCTCTAGCTATTGACTGGTTGTGTTGCATAACTGGAAACAGAAAACCAAAAATCCATAAAACCGTGTCCACTTAACAGATCAGGAAACCACAGTAACAATATTAAGCCAATTAAAGAATCCTGTAGCATGGTGGCTTAGTGGTTAGCACTGTCTCCTCGCACCTCCAGGGCTGGAGTTTGAATCTCCCCTTTGGTCTGTGTGTGTGGAGTGTGCATGTTTTCCACCATGCTTGGTGGGTTTTTTTTTTTTTCAGGTACTCCAGTTTCCTCCTACAGTCCAAAGACCTGGGGTCTAGGTTGTTTGGCATTTCCAAATTGGCAGTAGTATGTGAGTGTGTGCGTGCTTGTGTCCTGCGATGGTTTGGCACTTTGTCCTGGGTTTCTTCTGCCATGCGCGCTGAGTTCCCTGGGAAGGGCAGGCTCTGATTACACTATTACAGTTTCATTTTTGTAAAAACATGTTTGCTATTGGTTCTTTTTTCAGATTTTGTTCCCCTTTGCTGTTATTATAACCTCCACCCTCCTGGGAAGGTTTTCTACTAGACCTTGGAGCATGGCTGTAGGGATTTGCCCTGGCTCATCATTATTTGTAAATTCCGTAGCAAACATTGGAACTGGATAGGAACTGGGACAAATTGAAGTAGGAATTGAATTTAGGTGCAGTTGGAGTTCCAGTCCTTTCCAAGGTGCTCAATGAGGTTAATGTTAGGGCTCTGTGCGGGCTCTGTGTTGAGTATGTCCACTCCAGCAATCCAAGGGAAAGTTTATGGCATCAGTTTTGGAAACAAATACATATGGGGTACATGATGGTTAGGTGTCCACATACTTTTGGCCATACAGTGGACTTAAACATAAGCAAGCAGGTAAACAAAACAATTTATTTATTTACTGGTTAAACAAAAAGCCAGTCACAATACTATATACTATACGCTACATGCTGAAGTTTCTTTACCACCCTCACAAATAGGTTTAGAGCTGGATTAAATTCTTTGCACTTCCTTTTGCATTACACAGACTCTGCGAGCAGCGGGGAAGACCTACATGATCTTTTTCGTGTTGGTGATCTTCGTGGGCTCGTTCTACCTGGTCAATCTGATCCTGGCTGTGGTAGCCATGGCCTATGAGGAGCAGAACCAGGCCACCATGGAGGAAGCCGCACGGAAAGAGGAGGAATTCAAAGCCATGCTGGAACAGCTTAGGAAACAGCAAGAGGAAGCCCAGGTTACTAATCTTACTGTATTGTGTTTATAACTATAGGACTGTCTTATGAATACTACTCGTAGTAATTTGTCATGGTTTGTCACTGTGATTTAACATGTTGACATTTGGGTACATTGACTAATCTCTTGGTTGGTGACTGCTGCAGGCGAACGCCATGGCCACATCAGCAGGTACGGTGTCAGAGGATGCTGCTGAGGATGATGGAGTGGAGAACTTGTCGTGTAGCTCCTCTGAGATGTCTAAACTCAGTTCCAAGAGCGCTAAGGAGCGCAGGAACCGCAAGAAGAAGTGGAAGCAGAAAGAGCAGGACAGGGAAAAAGGGGACAGTGAGAAGTTTGTTAAATCTGAATCAGATGATGGCAGCAAGAAGAGGTTCCGTTTCCCTGACAATCGCTTAGGTCGGAGGTCCTCCATCATGAACCAGGTGAAACAGTGAACACAAGCGTGTGTGTGTGTGTGTGTGTGTGTGTGTGTGCTCAAAGAAAGGAAATTCATATGTATTGGGACTATTATTTCATTATACTGGTCATAAGTTTTTATTATTTTATTTGTTTGGTGCAAGGCTTCCCATCTATTGCAATTACAATGCCTTAGTACTTTAATAATATGAAAACTAATGTCCAGTCCAATATCACATTTATTTGCAACACTGACATATTTGCTTAAATTATACAGAATCAGTTCAAGTGTCATGGGACACTACAGTGGCAGTGCAAGCTTTGCATGAATAATTTTATATTTATTTATTTGATATATGCTTTGATCGAAACTGTATTGAGCCGAGCAGATGACGGTTCAGGGTAACTTCTCAAGCACCTTAGCAGTCCTGGGATTCAAACTCACAATTTTCTGATCAGTTATCCAGAGCTCTAATCAATGCCCCAATCACCACCCACCCTCCCTAATAATGCTGTGCCTTTTTTCCACTTCACTTTAGTCTCTCCTCAGCATCCCTGGCTCGCCTTTCTTATCGCGACACAACAGCAAGAGCAGCATCTTCAGCTTCAAAGGCCGCTGCCGGGACGCTGGCTCTGAGAATGAGTTTGCGGATGATGAGCACAGCACCGTGGAGGAGTGCGATCAGAGACGCAGCTCACTATTTAGCCCGTACCGCCGAAGCAGCTACACCGGCTACCATGGCAAACACAACAGCACGGTGGATTGCAACGGGGTCGTGTCTTTAATCGGGCCTGGTCCGGGAGGACGCCTACTGCCTGAGGTGATAATAGATAAGGCAGCTTCTGACGACAGTGTAAGGACAGCTAAGTGTAGATCAGTTTAGGCACGGACAGCTTTCCTCTCCGAGCCTTGGCTTTCTTTTTCTTTTCTCTCTTTTTAATTCTTCTCCTTTTTCTGCATTTGACACTTTGTTTATGTTTTTCTTTCTTTCTTTTTTTTTTTTTTTTAGACTTTTGCCCTTTTTGTTTTGGTTGAAGCTCTTTTACCTAGCTGCCTGTGGCTGCTGCCCTTGCCAGAATGAAATTGAGAATTATCACATAAAAAAAAAAAAAAATGCATAAACTATTTGCACTCAGGTGAAAACACAAATGCTGCCTTTTGTATACACAGTTACATTAGCTGCTAATTCCCACCAATTAGCAGCATGGCTAACATTAATTACAAACATGACCTTTGTTTTTAATACATAAAAGTTAGCCTAAAGTTTGCTGTATACACAATATAACAGTTAATAGTGTTAGCTAGCACACTTAACTATTTCTCTACACTATATAAAAATTAGCCAAATATTGACAATGATTTTACAGTCTAATATTAGCTGTCCTTATGGGCAACTTTGCTGCTAGATTATATATTAACAATTTAACAGATAGCCTAATGAATGCTAGGTAGCTTTTTAATAAAACTGTCTAAAGATTTACCCATTATAGTAGTTAGCCTAGCATTCCTTACCTTGCTACTACTTCTTTCTTTTTCTTATAGTTATTCTGATATTTACTAGCTTGCTGGTGAACCTAGCTAATAGTTTCAATTATGTAATAGTTCCCTTATTGCTATCTAGATTGCTAGTGAGCCTATATAATGGTTTCAACTTCGTTGCAGTTATATTAGTATAATTAACATTAGTATGTTAGCTTGTTAGCTTCACAGGTTGCTGGTTTACACATTGTAATATTTTAATTAATATTAGATATAATATTATACACTGCCTGGCCAACAACAACAACAACAACAACAAAAATTTCCATTTCAGAAAGGTCGATTTATTAGGATGCACCAAGCACTCGATTAGGATGCACGTCAATACTTGGTGACGCCGCATGTTCAAAAATTAGCACTAAAAAAAAAAAATAAATAAATAAAAATAAATATATATATATATATAATACTGTAAGAAAGAGCACATTAATTTCCATACACACACACTGTGTGCCAAGAACTCACAGGATTGGGACTTAACAGCTGTGTGGCCATAAGAAAACCACTAATCAGAAAAAAGGCTTCAATTTGTTGGGAAGCATAAAGATTGGACTTGGAGCGATGGAAAAGGGTCATGTGTTTTGATGAGTTCAGATTATATTCCAGAGCGATGAGCACATCCGGAAAGCACAGGCATAATGTCCAATGTACAGTAAAAGCCTCTGGAGGTAGTGTTATGATCTGGGGTTGTTTCAGTTGGTCAAGTCTAAGCTCAGAAATGTTGTGTGTCTCAGTAAAATTCAGCCGATGACTTGAATGTGCTGAATAACCGGGTATATGCCTCATGGTGCAGGCATTTTCCAAGACCTTAATTATGAAAGAGTGATTCTGATGAAGAATAATTTTCACACATAAACTGGCCACCACATTGTGTGCTGTAAACTAAAAAAAAATTGGAGTGTTAGCCTTTTTTGTTTTTGGCCAGGCAGTATAGTTGTCTGGAGGCATTGTTATTTTACTGCAGAAGTTGCACAATGTTATCACGATTGACTAGCTACTCAAATCTATATTCTATGTTGAGGTAATCAATATTTCTAAAGTAGAACGTGTTCGTTTAATTCCATAGGCCTTTTTTAAAGGTACTTAAGGGACTTAAATAGCTGGAAGGGGAAGGGGAATCTTGCTTTTGAAAGAGCTGAGAATAATATATAAAACTAGCTTTGCATTTCCAGCAGGATAAAAAAAAACTAACAAAATAAAACTGAATCGCCATTTTATTACTTAGTAATTTAGTACACCTAATAAACTGGATGTAAAATATAAAAATACTGTATAAAATTGCACTAAGATACACAATATATCTTCATCATTCAATAGGAATGAAGGATGTGCATTGTCTGAACATGCATGTTTCTTTACCAATAGATAATCATCATTGTCTTCAAATTTGGGCATGTTTATTTGTTCCACATCTGCATTTTCCTCATTCATCTCCTTTTTTGTGTCTGTTTATGCATCGTGTGATGTGTATTTACTGTAAATATGTTTCACTGTCCTTTCGTACATCTTCAAATGATCTCCTGCTTATTGCTTCCAAGATGTGAAACTGAAATGCATTTTCAGATGCATTAATGGAAGATTAAGATCTCACTTCTTCATATGTCTGAGCACTTAGGCTGTTTTAACCATCACTATGGTGTTTTAGGAGATTCCCACTGTGTGTCCGAGGCGAACAGTAATGCACATCCTCCCTGTTTCAACAGGCTTTAAAATGGTCTGTTATTGTGTGTGTGTGTGTGTGTGTGTGTGTGTGTGTGTGTGTGTGTGTGTGT
>JAAGKR010007632.1:20233-35536 GCA_011419295.1 Clarias macrocephalus | reverse complement strand
AAAGCAACAGCTGGAAGCTTTAGAGATACAAATGGAGATAAAATAAGCAGAGTGTTTGTGCAGGGTGCAGGAGAGGAGAGCTGATGATGAAACAAAAGAAGAAATGAGACAAGTGGAGCATCCATCTGCGATGATTTATCCATCCATCCATGTCTATTTATCCACCTTCAAAAGTGCATATCTATCCATCCACCCAGGTGTCTATGTATCCATCCACACAGTGATCTATCCACCCATCAAAGTGATATCTATCCATCCACCCAGGTGTCCATTTATTTATCCAACCGTGTCCGTGAATTGACTCGCTCCATCTCTGTATCCAACCACCCATGTCTATCTGTCCATCCAACCTGGTGTCTATTTACTCATCCATCCAGGTGTCTATGCATCCATCCACACGTCTATCTATCCACCCACCAAAGTGATACCTGTCCATTCACCCGGGAGTCTGTCTATCCATCCACATAAGTGTATATTGATTCATCCAATCCCATTCTACTTATTCATCTTGGTGTCTGTCTATCCATACATATGTCTACCTATGTCTATCCATCCACTCATTTCTATTTCTAAATGCTCCATCCACCCATTTCTCTCTCTTCATTCACCCGTCTATCTATTCATCCACCCCTGTCTATCTCTCCATCCACCCATGTCTATCTATTTATCCACCCATGTCTACCTGTCCATTCACCCATGTCTATCTCTCAATCCACCCCTTTCTATCTCTCCATCCACCCATGTCTATCTGTCCCAACCATGTCTATCTGTCCATCCACCCATTTCTCTCTCTTCATTCACCCGTCTATCGATTCATCCATCCCTGTCTATCTATCCAGCCATCCGTCTAGCTGTCCATCGACCCATCTATCTATCCGTCCACCCATGTGTATCTATTCATCCACCCATTTCTATCCATCCACCCATTTCTCTCTCTTCATTCACCCCTGTCTATCTATCAATCCATTCCTGTCTATCCACCCGTCTATTTAAATGTCAACCCAAGCTATGCCAGAGGTTATAGTGACACACGTGTTAATACATATTTTTGAAAGCTCATTCATCAATTAACAATTAGTTTAATCTCATATTTAACCAGCAGCCTACGAGCAAATCCATCTCATTTCCATATTTAAACAGCTTGCCTGAGGCTGTCAGTTTTTAGCACTATTTGCCACTATACAAACAAATAAACAAATTTTAATCAACCGCACTGCTTTCTGCAGTAAGATATTTCTCTCTAATGCAATGCATTTATTTTTTTACTATTATTTTGTATAGGGAATCTTTCATTTGTAAAAGACCTCAATTAGAGCTAGTATTAGTTTAAGTAAATGCTTATCATCTTCTTTTAAGCTGAAAAGATGGAGAAAAAAAATCTATGAAAGTGAAAAGCCCTTTGAAAGAGCTAACAGTGATCATGTGCAAGAGAGTAAAGCCATGTTCACTGGGCAACTCGGCAGATACTTGACAAAAACAAATTACAAACGTCATCATTATATTGATTTACTAGCAAGTCTATAGCGCTACATTATTATCTATAGCGGGCTTTCAAGTACTCCATTCTTCCACTTAATTCATCTACTCTCAGCCTGCATTTCCTCTATGGATTTGTCATTATTCCTTCTAAAAGTGATATGGAATTGCACTGATTTAGATCATACACAATGCACAGGCAGTGACATTCTCAACCGGAGCACGAACCGTCCCACAATGCCATCGGTCTAACATAGACGTAATGGATGTGTGTGAGAAAACGAGACTGCTATTAGAACAATCTCAAACCTAAGAGAAAAACACCACATTAGTAATAAATAAATAGGGGGAAAAATAATCTAGGTAGCGCAGATGGTTTCTTCATCTTTCTTCATTATTTCATTCGTGTCATTGAGGTTCTTTATCTCCCGTTGTCAAGGTGTACAGGATTACATGTTGAAGCAAAAGCAACAGCTGGAAGCCTTTGAGATACGCAAGGGGAAAAATGAGCAGAGCGGTTGTGAAGGGTGCAGGAGAGAAGAGCTAATGATGAAACGAGAGAAAACATGAGCAACAGGGAGAGACATCTCAGGAGTGGTCCAAACACACACATCTATCATGGACTAGCTTTTTTTTTTTTTTTTTTATCCATACCGAGCCAACAACCAACTGCACACATATCTACAGGGACAATGCCGTGAAAAAGTATTCACCACCTTCCTGTTGCTGTTTTTTTTTTCATATTTGTCACACTTAAACAATTCAGATCATCAAACAAATTTTTAACATTACACAAAGATAACCAGAGTAAATACAAACTGCCGCTTCTAAATGATTTTTATTTATTAAGGAGAAAAAAATGTTGTCCAAATCTGTCTGGCCCCAAGTGAAAAAGTAATTGCCCTGGTTGTGACACCCTTGGCGGCAACAACTGCAATCAAGCGTTTGGTCGCCTACTACTCTTCTTTGCAGAATTGTTTTAATTCAGCCACATTGGAGGGTTTTCAAGCATGAACGGCCTGTTTAAGCATCTCACTTGGACTTAAGTGCAGACTTTGATTAGGCCACTCCAAAAACTTTTTTTAAGCCTACAGTGAGACCCAAGTGAAGGGACTGATGGCTGGACATTCTCCTTCAGTTGTTTCTGGTAGAGTGCAGAATTCATCGTTCCATCAATTATGGCAAGACATCCAGGTCCTGAAGCTGCACAGCCCCAGACCATCACACTAAGCCCACCATGTTTAACTGTAGGTATCATATTCGTTATACAAATGATTCCACAGACCTTTTAAAAACTTTAGTTTCATTAGTCCACAGAATATTTTCCCAGAAGTCTTGGGGATAATCGAGATATTTGTTTTGCCAAATGTGAGACGAGCCTGTGTGTTCTTTTTGGTCAGCAGTGAAACTCTCCCATGGATCGAGTCTCCGTCTTATTGTCTTCTTATCACAAATGCTGACCTTAACTGAAACAGAGGCCAGGCCCTTTTGTTAGATGTTGTTCTGGGTTCTTCTAAGAGCTCCTGAATGAGTTGTGGTTGTGCTCTTGGAGTAATTTTGGTAGGCTGGCCACTCCTAACAAAGTTCACCACTGTTTCATGTTTTCTCTATTTGTAGCTAATGCCTCTCTCACTCACTCTGGTTCTCTGGAGTCGCAAAGCCTTAGAAATGGCTTGATGACCCTTTCTAGATTGATACATGTCAATTACTGTGTTTCTCATATTGTTTTCTTGAATTTCTTTAGATTGCAGCACGATGGACCACTTTTTTTTTTTTAGATCTTCTAGCATGCTTCACTTTGTCAGACAGGTTCTATTAAAGTGATTTCTTGATTCAACAAGTCTGGCAGTAATCAGGCTTGGGTGTGGCATGTCAAATTTAACTCCATTAAATTTTATTCATGATTTACTTTAGAACGAGGGTTAGCAATACTCTTTCACAGCAATGTATGTACACCATCCAAGCGTATATCTATCCATACTGTACCTACAGTAAGTGTTTTATCTGTCCATAGACACAAGTGTACGTATATCCACCCACCTACCCATCCATCCAACCACATTGTGTGTCTCATTCACCCACGTATTCATCGCATATTCACGTTTATCTGTTCACCAATTCGACTATCTACCTACCCATTTAACAGTCTATTTCATTTGCACAGAACAAAAGTAACCCCATTAACCCATCTACCCAACTGTTTTACTACTCACACATCCACTCAATTGTCTATTAACACAATCTATTAATAGGCTTATGGATTGCTTCCTGCCTAGAGATTCTGCTGCATTCTGCACACATCTGTGTGCACTACAAGTTTCTACCTTCCCTTATTCCAATCAGGCAAACATGCTTGTGTTAACTCCTCATAGTGATTAGACATGACGTGCTTTGACAAACTTAGAGTTGGCTTAGCGAAAGTATTACTGATACTGAGGCTTCAACGATGTCGAACGATGCCTATTCCAGACGTGAATATCTGCAGTACTGCTGGACGTCATTTGTAACTGGAAATGAGAAAAGCAGCTATGTGCCGCCGTGGCACGGTAATGAATGTTGGGGATATTTATTCCGCTCCGGAGAAAGATAATAAGAATAGTTGACATAACGGAAAACAGGGCAACTGGAAGTCAAGATAAGCACTACTTCTTTTTCCTTTACCAGCCAAATAAACGGCAAGAAGCAACCATTGTTTTTTTTCTTTTCAGTTTTTTTTTTTTTTTAAGTTTTGGTAAAATGATAGATGTATGAGTCGGCCTTGATCCCCCTGCTAAGCTTTTTATTTTTCACTGAGGCTGCTTAGAAGCTTTGCTATAATCGCTTGCTCACAAACAGCTTATTTCCCCTATTTGCAGATGCATGTATGAACAACTTTTAAGTACGAACAAATTCATTTAACTGGATATCAAATATACAAACGATATACAAAAAAAAAATCTCCAATTTAATGTCAAATTGGAACAATTATTGATGCATTCATTTGTGGTAACTAATGCAATTCAAGACCGAAGCTGCAATCAGAATTTGGTCTTGTAGATCTGATCCAGTGCTCTTTCAGCTGCTCGGAAATAATGGTTGTCTAGCAAGTAGCACTTGTAAAGTCTATGTCAGTTAAAATCAGGACTGGAACAACCTAATAACACTCCAGACCTTGAAAGAGAGGTACTTTTCCACTGTCAAGGTTCCAATGCTTGTCTCTGATTCGGTGCCTAATGTACACGTTTCACGCTTTTCTACGACAAAAAAAGGCCGGCTGGCAAAATCTGTTTGATACCAGCACTAAAATACTGTGCTGAGCTAAAAACCATTGACATCCAACTTGACAAACACTAACCACTTTCATAACCACTGTTATATGAGATGAATATCAAAACCTATAAATGATATGAAAATATGTTGGAAAATTTATTCTGAAGGATTAAATATTTTTCATCACACTTAAAAAAAAAAAAAAATATATATATTAACAATTGATATTGTCACGATGCAGCTTTACTGGAATTCGAATAACTGTGGCAAGAAAACACTCCCGGAGACAACATGAGGAAGCGCTTTTGAAAGGAACCAAACTCAAAAGAGAATCCATCCTTTTACAGGAAATATGATTTAAAAGTAATGGAAAAAGCAAAAGATAGTAAGTGTGCTCAAAGGATGTTCATTATAAGAAATTGGATATACAGTTGCTTACAGTACATACACCGATGCTTAAGATATATAATCTCTTTTTTTGTTTTGTTATATCATACATTTCTTTTGGCAAGTTAGTTCCCTAATGTATTCCTAAAGGACAGACTAGGGCATTTTAGACTAGTTTTTTCCCCACAACCACTAAATACCTAGATTAATTTCTTCGCTATTTATTTATTTATTACTAATGTGGTATTATTCTGTTAGGTTTGAGATTGTTCTAATAGCAGTCTCATTTTCACACACATCCATTACGTCTATGTTAGACCGATGGCATTGTGGGGCGGTTCGTGCTCCGGTTGAGAATCTCACTGCCTGTGCATTGTGTATGATCTAAATCAGTGCAATTCCATATCACTTTTAGAAGGAATAATGACAAATCCATAGAGGAAATGCAGGCTGAGAGTAGATGAATTAAGAAAAAGACTGTCGATTGGTTAAATCAGGTGCTCTGGGAGCTGAGAATGCAGTACAAAGTGTAGGGTACTGGTCCTCCAGTGAGTCGAGATCCACTGAATTAAGGATTTCAGCTCTAATTCACTAGATCACAATCCGAGTGGGTTAACATACGCCGATTTGACCATCTTCTTAAACGGAAAAAAATAGCATTAACGGCATTTAGAAGTTTTCGGACAAATCTCATAATAAAGATTTATCTGTGAACGGGTCAATCATTAAAAAAATGGCCTGACTTTATAGGCATTGCCTTAAAAAAAAATTATATGTGAATGTCCAAGTAACTTAGCCAAGACATCAGAAAAAAGTATTGAAGAGCTCCACAGGTTTGGTTCCTCCTTCAAAGCTATTTCCTGAAGGTACCACACATGAATAATTCTATAGAAATGTAAAAAAAAAAAAGTCTTGAGCGCATACAGGCATTGCTTCTTCCTGGAAAGAGGCACAAATGAAGGCAGAAATATGAACAAACAAATACTGGTCTGAAGGTTTTAACTCATTCCCAAGACATGAACAAAGGGACCAGAGAAGGTGGAGTCGCTCTGTACCAATATGTATACATCCATCTCTAATACAGTCCTGCACGGTCATGGACTGAAAATCTATAGCACAAGCAATGAAGACCTGGAAAAAAAAAAGCCAGGCCATAATGACCTTAATTATATATGGAGGAGAAAACATAGATCATTACATCGTGGTAAAAAAAATAATGAAATCCTGAACCACTGGTATCCTTTCAGTGGAGAAGGGGTATTGTAACCTTCTGTATCCACAGACATACTATACATTCTGTATGTTGTACACGTGTATAAGTGGCATCAGGTATTGTTGCTCCGGACACTGCGCCATGCAGGATGCGCATCAGCTGAAGACCTAAGAATCCACTCGGGTGGAGGAACGTGATCGATGATGTGTGTTTTGCATGGCAGTCGGGTCTAAGAGTTAACCTGGAGCAGTGGCGGACGCGAGGTTAAGCTGCTCTAATTGCAAACGCTCTCATTACCTGAACACGGCTAAGCTCCACCTGCCACACTATCTGTTTAGCGTCGTTCAATGTTAAACGGCGGAGGTGACGGCGCAACAACAAACGAAACTCCCCGCGTCTGACTGTCACGCCCACACTCTACACAGCACGCCACGGTGGGGACACAAAGCACAGAAGCAGGAAAGCAAAGCTTTATCTAATTACCCGAGCATGAACCGAAGAGAATTAATTTGTGAAAAGCATGTTAGATGCAGTCGGAGTGATTTTAGTGATTACTTGATGGCTACACAAAATACATTAGGGAACACAGTAGGTACTACAAAGAGATGTTTAAATTCAACAGCAGATTATTCACAGCTCACCTGATGCCATTCATACTCGATTCTGACTAGTAGATGATGTTGATTAATTTTCTAAAGGAGCATGGCATTGACAGTAGTCCCATCAGGTTTATACTACTAACAAATTATAGCTTCTATTGTAACAAAAGGTGAACATAGCACGTCTAACCTCATTACACATCTGAGCATTTGAGGGATAAGGGCCTTGCTCAAGGACTCAACATGGTGGTGGTGCTGGGATTGGAACCTGGAACCTTCTGATTAGGAGCCCAATGCTTTAAAATTGAGCTACTCCTGTCCCTATCAAAAGGTCCCAGGTTCAAACCCCTCCACCAACAAGCCCAACAACAAACAACAAAACTCTCAACTGCCCTTAACTGCTCAGACTTATTATGCAATAAAATGCAAAAATGTAAGTCGCTCTGGATAAAGGGGGTCTGCCCGATGCCGTAATGTAAACGTCCTCCATGACCTGTTTAAAGCACTGAAGTGAATGATCGTCTGCGGTTTCTCATTATATCATCACTGAAACCAGCTGAGGAATAAGTATGTATATGATATTACCAAGTACTGGAGGACTTTTATTATTCAGGCTCATTCAGGTGTGTTCTAATCATATTTCAGTGATAATCTTTTAAAACCTTTTACAAATAAGTTGCTTCGAAATTCATCTTTTGAATACGGTCTTTAGCACATTCCTAGAGATATTTCTAAAGGTTACTATCTGTCAGGGGGAAAAAGAAAAACATGCAGTGTAAGTTATCTCAGATCATGTTACCTCCAGCTCCGTAACATTTCTCGTCTCCGCCCATCCCTCACCCGACAAACGGCTGCCGCTCTCACACTGTACTGTACATGCACTGGTCACCTCCCGCACTGATTCACTTTGAACTGCTCTACCATATAAACTCCTCCAGAAACTTTAACCTGCCCGTATATATTAATAAACCGAATAGCCATTAAGCATCACGTCCCCCCCATCCACTGGCTCGTCTTTTAAATGCGCTCCATAATCTTGCTCCTCCTAATCTATCAGAGCTCGTACAGATTTACACTCCCTCTCACACACTTCGCACTTCCTCATCAAGGCTCTTCTTTACGTCCCCAGCCCGCTTGACCACCATGGGCTCCAGAGCCTTTAGCCACTCTGCTCCTCGTCTCTGATCAAGACCCGTTTATCCCTCATGATATATGGCTGCACTCAAATCTTTCTCTACTTGATGTTCTTCATTTATTTCTAGGATGAACTTTGGTGACCATCATATATTCATATAAATCATATAAATAAAATGCATTATTACAATCATCATTATTACTACTAACTCTGTGTTTTAAGACTATATAACTTCAGCAAACAGAACATTCATGTTTCTAAATTTCCAGACTTTTTTTGGTGTGTTTTTGGATTTCTTTGCCTTACACCAAATCTCTTTTATATTTTTGCTCAAATAAACTTCAGTAGATTCCTTTCTATTGCTGTTCTTTATCTGTGCTGGAAATAGAGCTGAAACAATGTTTAAAAACTGCTCTTTTGTTTTACAGTAATCTGTGACAAGCACCATTAGCAGTTATGTCTGGGAAAAAAAGAAATAAAATGTAGGTAGGAACTAACTGCAGAGAACTAGGAGACGTTGAGTCATATGATTGGAATTTAAATAAATCTTTTAATCTATTAAATAAGTCTATTTTCTAGCTTTGAATCATTTCTATAATGCAAATAAAATAAAAAGAGGCTGATTGCTGGCATCGGATTCACAGCGTAGTGTCCTGCAATTGAATGTACCTGCATGTGCGTGTCCTTAAGCAGGATAAAGCCATACCAAAAGAAAACGTCAACAAGGTAATGTCAGCTTAGCGTTCCACCGAGGAAATATAGGATTTGGGGCAGATTTTCAGCGTATATTAATCCATTAGACGACAAGTAAGTGTTGCACATTACGGCCAAAAGAAAGTACGATATTTTAAGACCCTGACTGCACTAAATGGAGAAAGCATACAAAAATATTGCCGGATATTATTAGTTTATTTCTGGCCCAGTTTTGAAAAGGACTCTGGCTACAGACTACATGAAACGTGAAATCTCTTCTACAGCTTAATGAGACGTGTCGCTGCAATAATGTGAGAGACTTGCAGAAAACAAATAAAACAAGTTGCAACTTCAAGAGTCTTAAACACGTCTTGTCATGAAAACTTTGGGGTCTTTTGTATTGTGCTCAGGCCATTAGAGCTGTACGTACGTTTAAAGTGTGTGTATGTGCGTGTTGGAGAGAGAGCGAGAGAGCAAGAGAAAGACGTTTCTGTTGAGTTGAACATGTGCGAGAGCTGAATGAGTGCGATAGCTGTATTGTGCAGTATCTGTGCGAGTGATGTGTGCAAGACCTCTGTGTGAGAGCTGTATAACTAAAGAGATGTATGTGTGCGAGAGCTGCATGAGCGCGAGAGCTTTAAGACTGTGAGATTTGTATTTGTGACTGATGTGCTGTGTGTGAAAGCTGTAAAAGTACATGGGTCTGTGTGAGAGCTGTGTGCGTATGAAAGCTGCATGCTTGCCAGATCTGCACGGGTGAGAGCTGGAGCTGGGTGAGGTACTGCATGTGAGAGAGCTGTATTTGGGTGAGACATCTGCGAGAGCTGTATTTGAGTGAGGTACGTGTGAGAGCCGGATTTGGGTGAAGGTACGTGTGAGAGCTGGATTTATGTGAGGTACGTGTGAGAGCCGGATTTGGATGAGGTCTGTGCGAGAGCCGGATTTAGGTGAGGTACGTGTGAGAGGTATAATTGAGTGAGGTACGTGCGAGAGCTGTATTTAGGTGACATACGTGTGAGAGCTGTATGTGTGTAAGACCTGTGTGACCTGAGATATATGTGTGCAAAAGCTGCATTTATGTGAAATGTGTAATTTAATTTATGTGAAATTTATGTGCGAAAGCTGTCCGAGAGCCTTGTGTGTGTGAGAGCTGTGCATGCGCGAAAGCTATATAACAATTATAACAACGAATTATGGATAGTAGTAATTTAACACTATGGAAAGTTGTGTTGTATTGTTTATTATTCTAATGCATATAATAATACAGTATACAGCATTGAGACATCACTGTATCAAATGAGGTGTTGTGCATCCTGGCACCTCTAATTTAACAGTATATTGAATATTTTTTCTGCACTTTTTAAATATTTGACAAATAAATCATTTAACAAGGAACAAGAACAGTTGTAATCCGTTCACACTTTTTTTGTAAATTGTTTCAGGTTGACGTGAAAACAGTGTCACTGCGACTGGGTGTCAAACAAAGAATCAAAGCATAACTGCTTCTAATGAACACATGGCTCTCCTGCTGAACCCAGGAACTCACAGGAAAAGCACTAGTGACTGCAGGTGTTGACTCTCACACGCACGCGCACGCACACACACACAGACAGACAAACGGGGAACAGGCGACACTAACAACTTGTGAGCAAATGCTGTATGCCATTAGCGGTGCGTATGTGAAGGTGTGAGGAAAACAATGAGTGGAGGAAGTCATTAGTGCCTATGAGAATCTGCTTTGTATACACAAATTACTGCAGTAATTAGTGACAAAACAGCACAAAAGCTTCTGGGGCTCCAAATGCATTTTAATCTACTGCCAGCAAAGAGAGGTGATTCACCGAATATAAATGACCTCCAACAGGGAGGGGACTATCATCAGCACCCTGTGTGTGTGTGTGTGTGTGTGTGTGTGTGTGTGTGTGTGTGTGTGTGTGTTTATGTTCGTGCATGTATGTGTGTTGGAAGGAGTTTAAAAAAAATAAATAAATAAAAAAGTGCACCAGAGCAGGTTTTTTTTTTTGGTCAATTTCTCTCTCTTAGCACTTCAAACACGCAGGCGTAATTACACAGTCTTTCATCAACAACCATAGAAAAACACTCAAAGTGAACCCTGTGGGACTTTCCCGCTGCCTTATGGGTAACAGTGCGGAAAATATGAGGACGGACCTGCAGCACACAGCCTGCACAGGGGCTTAACATGCTGCATCATGCCAACATAAGCAGCACTGATGTTGTCCTGGCTTTAAATCAATTACAAACGCAGAGAAAGAGAGAGGGGGAAAAAGACAACGCAGGGAAGGGGCGGACTGCGTTCCCATGGCGATTGGTGCACCGCCGGGCCTTTTGGGGAAGCAGGTTGCTTATGCCCACGGTGCAGAGCGAGAATATTCATCATCGGTTTCATTCCTGGAGAGAGGCCCGAGGAGGAGGGAAAGAATGAGACTGAACACCTTTACGCCTGGGACTCGTACGCCGCTGCTACTGTAAGCAGGTGAGACATACACAACACACACTCTTTTCCCTCTCCCAGCAGTGCAACCCTCTGCCCAAGTCTTCACACACACACACACAGTGAGTTTAAGCAAGCCCGGGATCTAGCGAACGGGGAATCAATTTACCTGAATACCATCCAGCAGCTTGCTCATGCACCAGAAGCTGTCAGCCTCGATGTTCCGCAGCACCTCTTCCTGCAAGCTGGAAACATCGAAATTTTCCACCTCTTCCTCTGCAGAGAGAGAGAAAAAAAAATACAATGAGCAAAGACAAAAAAACGAAACTATGAAGAATGAAGAGAGAGAGAGAAGAGAAAAAATGAATAGAGCGACAAAGAGCAGAAGATATTAGACTGGAGAGCGTGGCACGAGGTGGCATCCGTCTTCGATGGCGAAATCAACCTAAATGACAGACATTTGGCGAGGTCAGCTTTATTCTGCTAATCAGGTCACACTAAATATAAAACGTTTAAATCAGGAAATCCGTGTTTAAATCGTATTACCGATCTATCCATGGATATTATATCTGTTTATATTAAGCATTTAAAGATACGCTGTGAGAAAGAAGCCGTTATTAATCCTCGGAAAGGGTCTGAAGTAGTGCTCGGCGATATGACCTCAAATCAACCTCGTTATTCATTTTACCTGGATTATGATTCATTCCAGATTATGCATTTTTGCCCTCCTAGCAAAAAAAAATATATATATTATTATTATAAGATATTTTTTTTCTATTGGAAGCATTCAACTGCATGTTGCTTCATGTCACAGATTAGAATTAAATATTTACCTATTAGAATTGAATATTTTCTAAAGTATTAAATAATAAAACAAACAAACAAACAAAAAAATCGACGTGGACAAGATAAGAGGTTCTGAACGTCTGTTTTGATTCATTTTCTGCAGTTTAAAAGAAACTCGTGTCGGTTTCTACAGTACACACAGAACATACTGTAACTACAGTCTGTCCCCAGAAGCAGCTCCTAATATTAAGCAAGCATCAGCAAGAACAAAAATACAACAGTCCCCTATACTACAGTAATGTTCCTTATTTAGAAACGTAACACGGGCTTAATTATGCAAAATAAAAGACTGTCTGAATAGTTTCCAATTCTCCAATTTGCATTTATTAAGCACATAATGCACTGTCAACCCTGTTTAACTACTCGTAATAAACTCTGCATATTTTTAAGCTTTGGAATTGCTAGATGAGTTTAATCCAAATCCTAAACCGTCTCCTGGCTTTTCCAGCCAACGTTTCGCCTGTTTCTGCCTGACCTGCACTCGAATGACGTGGATATAAAAATAGTTCCTGATGTTGTGCGAATTCATTTTTAAGAATTAACCAGTCTGATTCATCATAAATAAATAAACTGAATAAAACAAAAATAAGGAACTCAAATAACTATATGCAAGCATAATGTAAGATTACAGTAACAGTCAGCAATACAATTAATGAAGAAATGAGAAACTTTTTTCACCCGATTCGGAGACAAAGAGAGCAAGTGCCAGTGGAACCGAGTGGATGCAGGAGATAAAACGTACAGTACGACTCTATTATGAAATTAAATATCTGTAATATCGCTTGGACAACATACAGTACTGTGCGAAAGTCTCGAGCCACGACTCATTTCTTCATCCATATTAACCAGAGTAAATGGTTTTACTGTGACAGATGACAAAGTGTCTAAAGATACAATTTAAAAAGTAGTCGACCTCAGCAGCGACCTCATTTCCCCTCTCGTCTGTTCCAACCACTCAGCATTATCAGTATACTAATAAAAAAAAAAAGGAGAAGAAAAAAAGGCCTTCAGGAAGCCTGGAGAAAAAAAACCCGACAAGTGGAAGCAAAATATGAAGAAATGAGTGTTGGATCGAGTCGTTTGCACAGTACTGTATATCATCTGCAAGACCTCATCGATCTCATATTGATGTACAGTATACAGTAGACCTACTGAACAGTATATAGAAAGCTTCCCTCGTCTACACTCTAGCCTCACAATGTGCTCCTCTGTTTACTCTCACCCCACCCCGTCATATGTGTGTGTGTATGAATATGAATATGTATAACCCCTAGTTGCTGAGGTCCTGCCTGTGTTTTAAACACACTTGTTCCGTGCTCTCCTCAACACTTTACAGAGAAAAAATGTATTGGGTGATTAATTAGATATAAAATAAAAATATACCGTATGTGGTTTATTTCAAGGATTTAAAGCTGTACAGGAATTGTGTTAATCCCAAGCCATTACTTTTATAAAAATAAAAATAAAAGACAAATAGGGTGAGAGAATCCCCCGCAGTACAAACTCCAATAAATACAGGCACTGTACGAGATTATGACGGGAAATACTGCACATTCAGGACGAACACGCACTTAGAGCGATAAATTGCACATGCGAGGGGATAATTAACATGATGAGTGGTGCTGAGCTGTGGGTTTTTCGGCTGAGGAACAGCTTTGGGTGGATCGCGGCGTTTGTATCTGATCATAAAGGAATTCGACGAGGCTTGATTTCTGCGCCGGGTTCACATTAGTCTCCGGAAACGGAACACAGCGTTGGCATCGCTTTAGAGGCTGCGCGCGCATCGATACGACACTGCCTCGGGCATTAATGATTTCCTGACAAGCTGCTTAATTGGGTTTAGCATAAAGCCAAATCGTGCATGGGTCAGAAAGAGAAACACACTCACACCCACCCACCCACACTTGGCTGTCAGAGGCATTAAGAACAGCGGAGGCCTATTTACGCAATTAGCAGAGCTGTGGTGGTCCCTGCTCACTTCAGATCGACTGGAGACAACACCAAAGTGCAGGTCTGACAGATTACTCAGGTATAGCACAGGCACAGAGGAGGGAATCTAAGAACTTCTCTCTCTCTACACTCACAGACACACACAGAGGCTGCCAGCCTGGCTCTGTCTCCTTGGCAACGGAGGCAGAACCTTGAGGCTCTGGCAGTGCTGGAAGGCTGCATGGAGCAGGAACATTTGTACCGCTCGCATCCCACGCCCCGAAGTGGACGGAAAGCGGACGGCACTCGCAGGGGTTTCACACACCGAACGCTGGATGCCGCTCCTCGTCGACTTCGGCGATACTTCACAGGATGACCTTTTCTCTGAGTAATGCAGACCAAGCTTCCTGTTCCTCAGAGAAAAGTTCACGCTCCAGGAGATGTTCAAAGACTGCAGGGATTTAGATAGTACTCTTGGATCTTGGATCTGGAGTGCTGTTTTTTTTTTTTTTTTTTTTCCTGACAGTACTGCTGACGGAATCTGAAGAGCTGGCATTAACCCTCTGATTCTTTAATATTAAACATTATTATTTTCTTTTTCCAACACAAGAAGCATTTAAGCATTCAGAAATGCCATGAGCAATTATAAGCCACGATCTCATTTATTTTTCATTTTTTTGTTTTTTGTTTATTCTAATGCGTATTTGGTAAATGTAAAAAGTGCCAAAGAGCTCCTTAACACTCTTTAATTCGTGCTTATTGGAACAGGGTTCTTGACACAATAAAAAAAAATAATAATAATAATAATCACAATCAAAAGCACTTGGGTGAGAAAAAATACAAAAAGCAAATCAAGCATAAAGTATAAAAAGCCTTTGTATTTTGAATAATTTTGTCCCGATAATCACCTATGTTTCAGGATTATTAAACAATTTTTGTAATTATTAAGGACCGAGCAAATAGGTGGTTTGCCTGTGATGTCATATCTGCTCTACTGCGCAGTGCGAACTGCCGCTGGTGGTCAGGAAGTGATTTTATACACAGGGAGCGCTTTTACTATTACAGGCTCACAAAATGCCTACGGTGTGTATGGTTACAGTTGCTCACATCAATTAAACAGGATCCATAAGGAGGTTTGATCAAGCAAATCTTTATAAATAAATAAATAAATAAATAAATAAAAAGCTTTGTGCATGGCTGGGATGAGCAGAGTCTGATAATGCTTGTGTGTGTGTGTGTGTGTGTGTGTGTGTGTGTGTGTGTGTGTGTGTGTGTGTGTGTGTGTGTGAGTGTGTGTGTGTGTGTGTGTGTGCACATAAATATG
>JAAGKR010007632.1:0-18729 GCA_011419295.1 Clarias macrocephalus | reverse complement strand
ACGGTGTGTATGGTTACAGTTGCTCACATCAATTAAACAGGATCCATAAGGAGGTTTGATCAAGCAAATCTTTATAAATAAATAAATAAATAAATAAAAAGCTTTGTGCATGGCTGGGATGAGCAGAGTCAGATAATGCTTGTGCGTGCGTGCGTGCGTGCGTGCGTGCGTGCGTGCGTGCGTGCACATACATCTTACGTGGCTATGTTTACCATCCAAATCTAATATTTTTCTCTTTGCTTCATTGGAGTCTGTACCCCTGTAACAATGATGAACAATACACAGGAACAATAACTAACCGCAAAGTAAATCTGTGTTTCATATTGTTCGTCTGCATGCGCATTCGTTCATCTGTGTGATAGATTTAGAGCAACCAACACCTAAATCTGGAGCTAACAGTTACACAAAAGACGAACACTTGATTGAAAGGAGATTGACAGCTTTGACCGGCCAATCGCATCACAGTATGAGGAGATGGACAGAAATATGCGACGCATCAAGGTCAATCCGGTGCTGTGCATGGGAAGTCAAGTGAGTTATGGGAGGAAACCAGAGCACCCGGAGGAAACCCACCAAGCACAGGGAGAACATGCAAACTCCATGCACGCAGACCCCGAGATGGGAATCAAACCCGGACCCTGGAGGTGCGACATGTAACCACTATGTAATATACAGTATGTATTCACTATTTAATGTATTAAAGTATGTATTTGTAAAAAGGACACTGTACCAAAGTTTAAAATGTATTTGACTTTATCTTTAAATGCATATTTGCAAATTTTTTAATCAAAACAGCAGAAACATACTTGGGTTTTAATGAAGCTCAGTATTTAAAAATGTACTGGAATTTAATATAAAAAAAATAATAATAAATTGGGTCATAAAAGACAAAACTGATACACCACATCCCAGAAGTTTAACCGTTCAGCATTTTATATGACGTGAATAAAATGGATTTTAGATGCGGCGGGGAGCATCAGGGAAACCAGTGCAGCTGTCCCTCATCAGCTTCCTTACTTCATCATCATGAAACAAAGACGTATAGAAAACCTGAGCTCTTCTATTCAAGGTGAAGCCACAGCACCCCCTGTGGTAGGCAGAGGAAGCGCGGCACATGCAGGACAATGAAACGCTCCTGCCGCTTCAGTAAGTGTACCTTACGGCCAAGCTTCTCATACGGAGCGTGGACGGTTATTACCATACTTATTACAGAGGAGTGACAGATGTACTCTGACTGGGCAGGGCTAATCAGTCTTCGTATCAGCGTGCAGAAATCATCAGTGGCGTGTAGCTCACATACCAGATGACAAAACAGAGAAGCGGGAAGGAGAGCGGCAAGCACACACACACACACACACACACACACACACACACACACACACACACACACACACACACACACACACACACACACGCGCTCTTTTGGTGTCTAATGTCCAGTCTCTGTGTGGTGACCATGATGCCATCTGGCCGACTGCGCTGTGATGGGAGCGGGCGGTTGCCCATGGAGACGCATCAGCGGTATGGAGTCAAGGTGACACAGTCGGTGTGTATAAAGAGCAGAAAGGGCAGCAAGAAAACAGGGAACAGAGTAACCTCTCACACACCGGCTCACCAAATCCTCTTTAATGGGTTTAATTGAAGACAGACTCGCTTAACACTCTCAAAATAATTTGACCTGTCCCCCATACGCCCGCCACACACTTCCCGTCCCCCACAGTTCCCTGTTTAGGAATTTTACCTTAATCTGAACATGTACAACAATTAGCTATTTTTAATCAAGTTCTCATACACAACTTATAGTCACTGGTTGTAGCTTTACACACCTACAGTACACACACACACACCACTACATCAGTGTCACTGCTGTGCTGAGAATGTTTCACCATGCAAATAACATCTGGCCACATCTGGTGGTCCTATAGTAGCTTCTTCCCAATGATGGATGGGATACAGATGGGCTGGAGTGTGTAATCATATATAAGTGCATCTATATTGCATACGCCTGATGAAATGGCCAAGGAAGGCGTAACTAATAAACTGTCTACGGCTGTATGCGCATCAACACTTTTATATCTTTAGACACTCTGTCTAAGTTAATATTCACAAATCATTAGGGATGGGAATCACCAGCGACCTCCCAACCGATACGATATCTTCACGATACCTACAGTAGGTGCCGATTCAATGTGTATTGTATTGCAATATCCTGAACAAACTTAGCCAGTTATTTGTTTCTACTGTACAGGATGCTGCGCTGCATGACGTCCTTAGAGAGCACCATATGCAGGAACATAGAGGAACAGCAACATATTTCCACTTCAAATGCAAACATATATAAATAAAAAATTATATTTAAAAAATTACTTTGGAGTCAGCATGGCGAGACAGGAATTCAACAAAAGAATCATAATACGTAACGGACCAAATTTTTTCTCCAACTCCATCACAAATCATGATTCCAGATTATCAACATCCACTAGCTTGACCACAGCACACAACTAGAGCTGGCGAATGTCTTAAAAATTCCTTTACATGGAATTTTTTATTTCTCACTGAGACTCAATATAGATCAAAACGTCACTGAAAAAACATGCATGTCTCTGAGATCTACTGTATGATGTTACCGATTGTCAATACTCCAGTGTTGGATGGATGTAACTAAAAGTACCAGCTCAGCTACAAAGTTTTGACTCCTCCTAATTCTATGAGCTTTATTTCATTCTACCTTGTAAATCAACACGGAAGGCGTTTATCCAAAATATGCAATCCTGTCCTTTTGAACAGCCGATATTGAGATGTGTCTGCTACTCATGCTCTGTAAAGTCTTTATAACGACTCTAATCTAAGATCTTGTTTGTTAATTGGTGATTT
The DNA here is from genome assembly GCA_011419295.1 of Clarias macrocephalus. Classification (NCBI taxonomy): domain Eukaryota; kingdom Metazoa; phylum Chordata; class Actinopteri; order Siluriformes; family Clariidae; genus Clarias; species Clarias macrocephalus. The sequence continues at coordinate 15,855 of JAAGKR010007632.1, read as the reverse complement.
TTGAGGCTGGTGACTCTAAATGAACGTCTCCTCTGCAGCAGAGGTAAGGTTTTGGTCTTGTTTTCTGGGAAGGTCTTCATGAGAGCCAGTTCCATCTTGGTGCTTGATGGGTTTTGCAAATGCACCCGACATTACTGTTCTTGCAAGAACTATTACAGAACCTTCATGTCTTAAAATAACAACTGACTGTTGCTGATGTTACTTAATTAGGTAATGCCAGATGTGTTCATTTATAGTAAAAAAAATATTTAAAAAAACATTGAATTTGATGGTGTGTCCAGACTTTCGACTCTTACTGTACATGATGTTCTGCTGTTCTCGCACACCCTTGAGTCACACAAGCAAACATTCTTCTCTGTTTTCTTCATGCAAAGATTTGTCTGAAGAGTCGAGCTAATCTTTATGTAAACTTATGACAAATCCGGATAAGGACTTCTAGTTAAAGTCTAGATAATATACAGTAAACAAGCACTGGTAAAACTGTTGTTATGGTTACAGTGCATGCATGAGTACGTCGCATGAACTGTAATTTTTTTCCTATCGGTACAAAAAGCACTCCAGTCAACTCTTCTCTTCTGAAAAAAGAAATGAATAAAAAACACAAGCAGCTGTATAAAAGAGCTACAATCCAATCTGAGGTGTACAGGGAACGTTTCTACTGTCTGGAACTACAACTAGAGCAATCTGGATCAGTGAATGGTACAGAAAATGCGACAGAACCTATTGTGTTTATTACTTAACACTTTGACAAATTCCCCCTAAAGGGGTTCCTTCTTGAACCTTAAAGAAAACATCACGGTACCGTATTGATCTGTTGCAGACACGCGCCGACCATGGCGTCAGTCACACCAGTGGACAGCAACAGTACTGTTAACAGTCATTAGACGCCTGTTTATTTTTGTTGATGATTACATTTCTGGTGTATTTCTGTGCCAACAATTACAGAATGATTACCTGATTAACTGCTGGATTACCTGATGCTTTATCACACAGAGTATCCTAGCAACTGATAGCTTCTGTTCTGCTGATTGTTTTCATATGCAGTACGTTGTGGTGCACTTCATAACTTATTCAAATGAGCAACGAGTGTGCGAAAAATGGATGAAGAAGATATTAGGGATATTCATTTACAGAAGTTTGAGTTGTTATGACGACGTGATTATCTTAGATGTTTACGTTCAGATGTTTTTGTTGGAAATGAAACAATGCTCCGATGCTATGGAACATGCTGTACCTAACACTTCATAAAAAGATATGCAAATAACATTAACTGATCCTGAAAAAGAGGTTAAAAAAATAAATGAATAAATAAATGATAAAAATAAATAATAATAAATTTAAAATCAGTTGTGATTCACGATTCTTCAGTGAGATGATTCACTTTTCTCTAACGGGGTTCTTTCTGGAACCTTTTATTTTCTGTACACCACAAGGAATCCGAAATCAATTTTTAGATGACTGATCAGCCTCCAAGTGGAGTTTTGAGACAATGGAGGCATTTGAGGCGGTAAGATGTTGCAGTTGTTGTATAACGTTATAGGCGGTACACTCTGTACTATTCTCACACTGGCATTATTTTCCAAGGTAGTTTTGAAATAATAACTATGGCGGATGACATAATCACTCGTGTTCAATTCCGTTGTGAAGCTGTCGAATATTTCTAAGGTATAAAACTTTTGGCTTATGATATATGGGTTAACCCACACCCTAAGTAGTGCCCTTGATCAGATGTTAAAGAGGGATCTTGGATTCAGTCTTGTGTGAGAAGAGAGTTATTCCTGAAACACAACATGGACGGTTCAGAGGTATTTTGGAATGACTTAAAAGCAGTTACTAAGGAGACAAAGTGTTGCTTACGATGACATAACATTATCAGATGATATCAGATGAGTTTTCTGTTCAACGTGACTGGCTGTGTGTGTAGGTTTTGGCGCTGGCGTCCAATAAGTAATGCCTCTTATGCCATCCAGACTTGGGCGTCGTGAGAATCTTCCGTCAAAGAAACAAATCTTTTAAAAAAGTCTCTCTCCAGTCTTTGAATGAGATTTACTATGACAGCTGCCGAAAGTGCAGTTTACTCTTCCTACATGCTCTTTACTCCTCCCATCAGATGGCAGAAAGAGCTGGAGTATCCGGGCCGACATTGGCAGACTCTGCAAGAGTTTCATCCCCCTGGCAGTCACACTCCTCATCATCTGGCTTCACTTCAACAAGCACCTGAATTAAACTGAACTGAACTGAACTGAGGAAACTCGGCTTTAACGGGAAATAATAACAGTGTATTAAATGGTGGACTGTGCTCTGCACTCTCCTTACTCCTTATTTACAGATATTTATAAAATTTTAATATATAATATAATCACAGTTCTGCTCAGCGTTGATTCTTTTCATTTTTATTGTTCCGCTATTGTAAGCACAGTCTTGCCTATTTATTCCATTACACTGCTGTGCACCTGAGTATTATTCACAGCATGTATCCTAGAGCATATAGAGATATACTGTATATATATATATATATATATATATATATATATATATATATATATATGTATGTGTGTGTGTGTGTGTGTGTGTGTGTGTGTGTACAAGACCATTCCCTACAAAGATACACTAAAATTAATGAATAAATAACATTACAGAAGAATATTTGCATGCCTGTAAAGAAAGCGACATATTACATAACAGACCAGTTTTCAGATAGGAAAAAAACAAATAAATAATGTAGACTCCTGGGTTTTGCATGAAAATAAAAAGGAGCGAGTGTGACGAAGTTACCAAAAGAACTCCTATTTTCCAGCATGCTCAGTAAAACCTAACAGCTGTTAAATTTACAGTACTGTGCAAAAGTCTTGGGAACATCCAAACAAAAGTCTTATGCAATGATGCTTTAGAAAACATTTCTATATTAAAAGAAACTTCTATAAAAAGCACAAAGTAATAACAAACAATAAACGGTCAATATTTGGTGTGGAAACTCTTACTTGAACATAAGCGATACAGATGTGTGCAGTATTCTAAGTACACCAGCTGTTAGGTTTTACTGAGCATGCTGGAGAATATGAATTCTTTTGGTAACTTCAACACACTCGCTCCTTTCTATTTACATATAAAACCCAGGAGTCTAGTCTACATTATTGATTTCTTTTTCCCATTTGAACACTGGTCTGTCATGTAATATGACACTTTCTTTACAGGAATGTAAATATTCTTCTGTAATGTTATTTATTCATTCATTTTAGTGGATCTTTGTAGGGAATGGTCTTGTACATAATAATGCAGACATAATAAACTTATATAACAAAATGTGTACTACAGATAATAGACAGTAGACAGTAAAGACAGTACTGTAATGACACAAATATCTAGAATGCTTTGAGCATGGAATAGATACAAAAGATCTGATGATAAACCCAAGGATGAGGACGTTCCAAGGTTAGAACGATGTTAAGAAGCAATGACTGCAAATGACTGTGACAGAAACGGTCTCACCAGGGGCCAGAAAGTCTCCGTAGTTTCATGACAAAACTACGACTTTGAAATCTACAGCCTTTGTATTGTTCTAGAGCAAGGGACCACTTTTTTTTCTTTCTTTTTTTCATTTATTATAGCAGAAAATTGGAATTTTGTAACTTGAACGCAACCTCTGGCAAATAAAAATTGCAATCTTGGATCATTTTGAGTCAGAATGGAGAGGTCACATTAGTGAGAAAAAGTTGCCCGAACATAGAGAACACAGCGTGGCCATGAACATTGGTGAGCAGTAATTGGAAGGTTGGATTTGCTGGTGGTTTGAGGACAGCTTGTTTGAGCCGGAGCTCCGCTGGGACACCTGGTCCAACCCGGGAGACACTCTGAAGTGTGCTTCATCTCTGCTGCGTGTTAATTAGCACATGCTGCTGGTGGCCTCCTCCTTGAAGGGGTCTGTATACACAACCCACATCAAATGCACGTCACTACAGCAGTACATATGTACAGCGACCTGATTTCCATCAAACACACAAATGTCACCTGGAACTTCAGACTCAGCACCCAACGTGACTAATTATACATTCCAAAATTGCAAAAAAAAAAAAAAACAGAATGTCCATACGGTGCAGAGTGCATCATTTGACAGTTTTGCACCAATCCCTCCATCTGGAGCCGGGTTCCTCTTGCTAACGTTTCCTGTTGGCCTGTGGACGCTTCCTGTGTGCAGGGGGATAACAGACAAGCTTCCCCTGGCACGCTGCCGCCGCCAGCTGTGAGGACCTGGCACCAGTTCTGACGTCGCACACCATGTAATCCTGCCAGGCCATATGCCCTCCGTTTGCCAGGCCACGGGGAGGAGTGGAGCTCAGACTCGGTTTCGCCACACACTCCAGAAGGGGCATTCATATTCAGTGTCATTCGTACCATCCCGCGTCATATGACCAGCAGGGCTCGGTCATCAAGAAGCATGTTTGCCTGCACCCAGGGCCGGCTAATGAGTGGAACGCAGATTCCACAAAGGTGTAATTGAAAGCGGGGATAATTAATATAGGAGTCGATTTGGCAAATCCGTCGCCCCGGCAGCAGAATAATGAGAGCTGGGACCGTAATTACTATGTAAGCGTGGCATCGCGCGAGAAAAACGGAAGGTACGGATCCATTTGTGATTTATGAGGACTGTCATCTGGAAGTAATGAATAAGAGCCCTGTAGCAAAGGAGAAACAGAAAGCTCACATTCTTGAACACTTGGGTGTTCCCACATTTCCACCGGAGTGATGATATGAGATGATGGACCGTCTCGGACATGGTTTCAGCTGCCTCTTTATTATCACTGGACAAAGTTCTCTTAATGTAAACCACCTATGAGGGGTGTAACTGAGGTTTGGCGGGTTTTTATTTTTTACTGATAATAAATACGAAATATGAAAGCCACTGACGTCAAGTTCAGGAGCCGATCATTAACTTGTTCTCAATCAGAAATCTTCTCGATTACTCTGCTAATCCTGAGTGGAGTCATGTGAGCACGCACTGATGGCCTTAATGCATTATATACGGCATCTACAAACTAAGCGGGGAAGCAAAATGCTGTTCATCAAACCACAGACGTCTTTTCGTTTTATCTTGGACTATTAATACTAATCCATTTTATGAATAATTCCAACCCTGGTGCATTATGACAATTTTCTATTGCTGGTTGCTGAGTCACGTAAAACATCAAAGGAATATTTGTATGGTTTAATAAAATGCATGCTTTGTGTTTATGTGCACAGTGAGATGCCAGTCATATCAATGACTGCATGGTCAAATAATGCAGGAAAAAGACGTCAGAGGATCGAATCAAAACCTGAACGGATCAAATCCAGCAATTTCAGACCAAGATTGTTTGGACACAGATATTCAGTGTTAGAGTGAAGGTACTCCACAGACCTTAGTGTAAGGGCACGCACGCACGCACGCACGCACGCACGCACGCACGCACGCACTCACGCACTCACGCACTCACGCACTCACGCACTCACGCACTCACAGCATACACATACATACAGACAGACATACAGACAGACAGACAGACAGACAGGCCACCATGAGATTATTACTGGATTTTACATAAACTACTTGTAAGCATGTATGGTTATCGGAATTATATTCATGTGTGTTCCTCAGACTTTAAGAGTGTTTCTGTTACATGGGAGTTGCCCCGGTACACAGAAAAAGCTTGTGCCAAAAACACGAGGCTTGCCAAGGCTGGCGTAGAAGACAACAGTTCCCAACCTCAGTAATGCTTTTGTGATTGAATAAGCACAAATCGCGGAGTGCAAAAGCCTTCTTGGAAGAGTGGGTGCATGTAACATACATGGTTATAACATACTTACTACATACTACATACTTTTGATGATAATGTGTTTAAGTGCTGTGGTTGCTTGGGATGAAGAAGTGAATAGAGTTTTAAGCTTAAAATCAAATGTGTGTGTGTGTGTGTACCGCTTTACTACAAATGGGTTTCAATTGAACATTTTTTTTTTAAGACTGAGAATTATACATGAATACATCCATCAAGAGATGTTCACTTAATACCTTTTTTGCAGCGCTCTAACATTTTACTATTAAATTGCCTTTTATTTCGTACTTGACACTGGTCATTTACATGCATTAAATCATTTACAACGGGAAATTAAACTGAATAGGGTGTGATTGTCGATGATGGCGTAGTAACAGAACTGATTCAAAATTAAGATTTTACTACAGCGCTCTGACAAAAGACAGTTATTCATAATCACGGAAATTATAATAAGAATAAGATTTAAAACGTCTACATGTGGTAATAGCCCTAACGTTCACTTACGCAGTAATCCTGCAGCCACGTCTGTACAACATTTAAACAGGACAGAAATCGGCAAGCACGTGGACATCTTCGGTCTCGGACCCTCGTTCATCATCGTGCCACAGGTTGCAAAAATGAAGCAACATGATTTACAAACACCAGCCACTTTAATATGAACCAGCGTACACTGACCACGCTATTATCTAATCAGCGGGTCACGTGGCAGCGGCACAGTGAATAAACTCGTGCAGATACAGGCCAAGAGCCTTCAGGTTCTCATCAAACATCACAATGTGATCTTAATGACTTTACCCGTGGCATTGTGTACGGCGCCAGATGGACTGGGTTGAACATTTTGGGAACTGCTATTTTGCTGAAGTTTTCACATGCAAAAATACAAAAATAATTTTTAAAAAAACATCCAGTGAGCACCAGTTTTGGTGGTGTAAAAAAAAAAAATTCAAAGAATTCAATTCCGAGTTTAGAGTAGAATGAGGAAAGAGTTTCAAGCTCACAGGATGGCTGCAGGAAATCAGTCACCCTTTCCAAACATGGTTTCAGCCAGTGTTCCCGGGCCGCGGACCAGTACCTGGCTGTGGATGATCTGGTACTGAGCTGCACTGAAGGAATTTATTTATTTATTTGTATTTTTTTTTATGTTTTATTGACTCTCAAAGTCTGCAGATTATTTTATTTTTAAAAAATCGTCAGATCTCCCATTTACGTCCGTCTATACCTCTAACACACTTGTCTCTGTCTCAGTTCTGATGGACAATAAAATCTTTTAAATCTAACGTTACCAGCTAACTCCAGCTTATATGAGAAGAAAAAGAAAGAAGAAGGAAAAAAAACGGCACTGAAGAGCTTCTTGGCAAACGTCAAAATACTCGATGATGAGACAGCTGATGAGGCCCTGAGACTGCCGACAAAAAGAAAACTGCATCTAAAAGAAAATACCAAGTGTCCTACCCAAATTACGGGTTTATCCCAACAGGTGATTCACATACGTACTGTACAGTACTCCAAACTCACTCTGTAGAAAAGTCTACTTTCTGGATTAAAATAAAAGTGGAATATCCCGATCTCGACACAAAAGCACTTAACACCCTCTTCCATTTCTTTGTGAAACCAGGTTGTCTGCAATGAAACAATGAAAGGTTTGTACAGCAATGAAATTGAGACTGGACTTAAGGAATATGATTCGGGTGTCATTGGCTCTCATCACTGCTAGATGGGGTCGTCTCGTCGCGAGCGGACAGGCTCAGGGCTCGGAAAGGCATCGGACAACATAAGTGCAACAGTGGTGATGTCAGTGGATCAACCGCTTGCTGTTATTGCAAATAAGGAACATGTGACCCTTGCATTATACAAGTTTTATTAACTTTAAAATCATTTAATCTGTTCCAATGCTTGGAATGCTGGAACATAAAACTGGATGGTCTGCCACCAAAGTTGGTCTGCCACATTGTTTAGCAGATCTAGATATATTTTTTAAGAAATTCTGGTCTATCCATCATCGCATATTCATCTTGTGATCTCAAATCTAAATGCCTGTTCCCATACGCTCCAAAAGGACTGTACAATCAATATTCCCCACAATATAGAATTTCTACAGTAATAACGTGTAAAGAGCATAAGCCATTTTGAAGATTTATCCCCCTGTTCCTGCCAGATGCTGGGGATTTTTTTTTTCTCAGCTGTTGTTGGTCAGTCGTCAAATATAAACTACCACAACGATAGTCATGTGCCAAAACTAAACGTTTTTTTTTTTCCCAGGTTTTGTACAGCAATGTACAAAGGCAACAAAGCTTTGGCAACAGAAATGGGAACGTCAGGGTCTTGATAGTTCCACAGGTGCAATTTTGGACCAAAGTGGTTCGGAAAATCCAGCGGTCGCTAATGAGTTTTAAATGTCTCTTGATTGACCGTTCCAGGACATTAGTGAAAGAAACTTTTATTTCTGAACACAAAAGAGGTAATTGAGTGCAAAAGGGAAATAGCTGGCCGGCACGCACTCAAGCGAATCAAAAATACAGAAAATTATGTTTGAAAATAGAGCCCTAATACACAAGATGAGCACAATTGCGTTTGACTTTTAAAAAAATAATAATAATGCTAACTTGAAAGATGCGCAAAAAACTGATGAGTCACGTGAGACCTCTGCACTGGCTCACCTCGATGAACTTCAGCCGTGAGAGGACAGCGGCTCAAAGGGCGGCTGTGATAATGAGAGGAGACGACTAAGTTACCCAGAGTGTGAAATATGAGCTCAGATCAGTCCATTAGGGAATTAATTTGCAGTTCTCAGCGGTTTGAGGGAAATCATTAGACATACAGTAATGGGAAGGTCATGAGACATTAAGGGATTGTCCAGACTGTTAAACCGTCCTTTTGGAGTCCTTGGAATTGATAAATTACTACCAGAATATTTGGTACTGTAACAAATAACTTGCCTCAATGTCTGTACAGCAACAAACAGCGCTCAGACGAGCTTGGCACATTTCACTAGAAGAACTAAAAGAGAGCACTTGCTCACAGCAGGGATCTGAGCAGAAGTTCAATTTATAGCTTTTTATAGCTGAGTAATTAAACTGAATCCAAAAATATTCAATATGATCCAATTCCTCAAAGGAAACGAATGACTTGGTGACAGGGCAATTTCTCTGAATAATTCCCGGCTCGGGTTCAAAGACGGAAAAAAAAATGTAAATGTAATATCAGATGTTTGACTTATCGCGGTTTTAAAACACTTCACATTTAACATACCTGCTAATCAAGTCCAAAAGACTCAGTTCATTAGAAAGAATAAAATATTAATCAAGTAAAAGTAGAAGTCCTTCGTTCACAAATCTACTAGAGAAGAAGTACAAACGTTCTTACCTTCAAAAGTACTGAGCTTGTTATTACTTGATTACTTAGCTATAAGTATATAGATATAGTAAAAGTGTACCTCTCTCTCGCTGTCTGAAAACTGTCTCCGCTTCTGATTCCAAACACCTGCTACGTGAATGTTTTAAAGAGGGAAGGCAAATCACAAGATTACATATCAGACAGGCATCAGGTGGCGATATGACTTTTTCAAATGCTATACACCACAGTGGGTATGTAACGCAACACCATGCACGAGCGTAGTGAAGTATAACGTACAGCTACTTGTTGTACAAGGTAGTGGAGTACAAGTAAAAACTACGAAAATCCACTAAGAAAACTACTCAAGTAAAGTACAGATATGAGAAAACTCTATTTAGTTACCTTCTACCTTTGTCTGTATCTGTTTAACGCTACGAATATCCTCTCTCCATCTGTATTCGAACAAAAACCATAGTGGGTGTGGTTTAATACGTTTAAGTTTTTTTAATAGGCATTCCTATCCAAAATTAGTCCATTTTTAAAATAAATTTTGCCGTTTCTCACTCACTCATTATCTATACCGCTTAATCCTGTATTCAGGGTCACAGGGGGTCTGGAGCCTATCCCAGGAGACTTAGGGTGGGGTACACCCTGGACAGGATGCCAATCCATCACAGGGCACGCACACACACACACCCACACACTCATTCACACACTACGGGCCAATTTGGGAACGCCAATTAACCTAACCTACATGTCTTTGGACTGTGGGAGGAAACCGGAGTACCCAGAGGAAACCCACTAAGCACAGGGAGAACATGCAAACTCCATGCATATACAGAAGGGAATCGAACCCGGACCCTGGAGGTGCAAGGTGACAGGGCTAACCACTACACCACCGTGCTGCCGTTTGCTGTTTCTATTTTTACAAAAAATATTAACAAACTATTTCAAAACACCGAAACCCTGACCAGGCAAATATAGACGCTGTAAACTTTCTTTGTCTACAAGCTTCACAAAGGTAAAAAAAAAACCTTTCTGCTTTCTTTATTAGTATTTGCAGTCATTTGAGCACATAACTTTTCAATCCAACCAGCATAAAAACAGTTACACCCCCAGTCTATGTCCATTAGCAAAATCAAAAACTCAAAAAAAGAGTTACAGGTTAAGTATATACTTTTTCAACTCTTTCTGCACCTAAAAATGAGTGATTTATCTGACAGCTATTAAATACAAGGTTGATTTTTTTTTTTCCCAAAAAGCCTCAGTCATTGTAATAGCATGGGCCTGTGTGCTAATCATGGCTCCAGTGTACAGTGTCTCTTGCTCTTTAAGCGAGGCTGAGAAAGTAGAGTGGTTCAGTTCGATGAGGAACTCAAGCAAAGAAAAGTGGAAAAATACCCACCGCCCGATGTCCGAGGACCTGCCAGGCAATCACTTAACAACTCGTTAGAGCAAATCAGGAACGTTAATCAGCGGCACATTAAAATCAGCGCTTGGCTCGCTTACCCGAATGGAGGAATACGAACAAACCGATACTCATTAAAGACTTGCTGCTGCGTCTCACACACCACTGACCATTCATTCATTTCTCCAGCAGAAACCTGGAGCTCGTGGTCAATCTGAAAACTCTTACCAATGAAGCAAGGCGAAGCAGAGCTCGCGGCTGAAGTATGGATTGGCGCGATGTCTCAGAAGCTGGATATGGAAGCACTAGCAAGAAAAGATAGCTCTTAGTTTGTGTGCAAGGCAAATTTTAGCCAAAAGGAGGACTAATATGAGCTAACCTGTTCCTCGTGCCACCTGCTGACTGCCTAACTACTACCACTTCCCAACTGGGAGGCACATGAAAGATGAAGAACGCCGTATGTGGTGAAGAGCCTCTCGCGTATGAGTGATTCCCTCAGATCTCAGCAGGACTGCCTTCATCTCCTTTCCTCTTTACACCCCGGGCAAAGGTTATTCCGCCTACATATATACGACTCCGTACGTCGCTACTCGATAAATTATCTAGACACATTTACATTAGGAAAAACTAAAGCATATTATCATTGAGTGTCAGGATGCAACAACTCATTTCTTCATGCTTTTACGAAAACATTCAGCAGTGAGAATATTTCACAGTGGTGCTGCTTTTGTACTGATGCAATCGTGCTCAGAACTTGCCACACTGGGCCATTCAGAATTATGAGTGGAAATCAAAGTGAGTCATGCCAGGAACTAGTTTCTAGAAATTAAAAGCTTCAAAAGGAATTCACCCGGCATGCACATTAGCAAGCGAGACAAGTCGTTCATAGCTAATCTCGCGTGGGAACGTAGCAACCCTTACCACTGTCACCTGCAGACATGGCCTGTCCAGCAAATTTTATAATTCTGGTAAGAAACAGTACACAAAATAAGTAAAGCAATAACCATAATGTCATAATTAATTGATTCGTTCTTTCCAGATTTCTTTTAATTTATAGCCAGAGAACTAAATTTTAATAAAAAAACAGTTTTAAATGCAAATGATCACGATCAGTTTTTCTCTTGCCACTTTCTCTGACATCATGGTTTTGTTTTAGGAATGTACATATAAAGTAATTACTGATGATTATCCACAACCTGGTATGCCACTCAGTAGTGTAAACACAGCTAAACTACCGACATAATCTCCACTAGACACTGGCGTATATTAAACAAATCGAATTAGTTTTCAAATCCTGCCAACATGCTCATTTCTTCAGTTCACCCAGAAGTGGGCAGGCGATATTGCGGGACTTCTTACATGTACGGAGTGATCAGGGCTATTAATTACATGAGAGCAGAGGGACGAGACGGAGATGTGCATTCACCCAGTAGGTCTCAGAGCTGATTCTGCGCCTCCATTACCTCCCCACTCTTACATAACTCCTGGGCCTTGGCGATTACTAGAGCTTGATATGTATGCCTGGCATGATGTAACATGTCACCTCCCAACTCCCCAATCCCACGATGCAGCCTTGCAAAAATAAAGGGTTCGGTTTGTTTGAAATATACTGCAGTCATGATGCATATAGAGAGCACAATGCTGCTTCTCGGAGAGGAACAGCTACCGGAGATGTATAATAACAAAACAATGTGAAAGTTGGTTTTATCTTCTATGAGGGTAAGTGAAACTGAATTTTGAGTGTTTGTTCGCAGTTTTTGCACAGTGACTACATTTCCATAATTGTGCCTCTATACATCACCACATTAATAACTAGATATATATGTAATTGAAGGTTAGACTTTCAGCTTTAATTCAACATCAATAAACCAGGTGTTAGTGACCGAGTTCCATTAACACCCACACATGCTCATGTTATAACACTGCTTCCACCATGCTTATCAGATTGATATGCTATGGATCATGAGCCCTTTCTTTCCTTCCACATAATCTTTTCCTCTCATCATTCCATTACAAGTTAAAATTTATTTCCTCTGTCCAATTAATTTTATGAAGGCTTTAATACACTGTATTTTCCGAGAAGTCTAATCAGCCGTTCTGTTCTTTAATGCTCCCAGCGGTTTGCATCTTAAAGTAAACCCTCTGGATTTGCAATTATGAGGGCATCTCTTGACCGTAGGACTGCTCATGATATTGCCTATCGCCTCTAGAGGGTTCTTGATTTGGCTAGATGTTGTGAAGGGGGTTTTTCTTCATCACCAAGGAAAGAATTCTACAATCATTTGTTTTAAACGTCTTTCCTGGTATCCCAGATCTTTTAATGTTGTATCCCAGATCTTTTGATGTTGTATCCCAGATCTTTTGATGTTGTATCCCAGATCTTTTGATGTTGTATCCCAGATCTTTTGATGTTGTATCCCAGATCTTTTGATGTTGTAAAAATGTTTACTTTGATTGCCTCCTTCATTTGCACTCACACCTCCTTGGACCGCATATTGAGATGTAAAACTGCCACCAAATGCGATTTCAACACTTAATTTCTATCTTCTTAATTTGACAAAATACCATGGCCATAAACCTGCTTAACAGTCAATTGTCCAATTACTTTTGAGCCTGAAGGGACCTTGCCAGAAATAGCTCATTCTTAAAAAGTCAATTGAATGTTTTCATCTTAAAGGGCGTTGCCGTGCAGCTGGAGGCCACATTAGATAATGAAGATTAGAAATGCTCCGAGTGTAACATAGTAACTGAGTAGAACCCTAAACACAGGCCAGCACAAGAACATGTACCTTTGGTTATTTGTGAAAAAAAGCAGCAGCTGTAGCAGTAACACATAAACAGTTCATTATTACCCTTATCATTATCTGTGGTACTACTGATGAACATTAAAAGATAGCACTGGTGAAGCACGTCTCCTCTAGGACTTCAGCCTAGAAGAATCCATACATCGGCATGAAGCAAATTACAATATAGATCTCCTCATGTTCAATAGCGTGCCATTCTAAAGAGTCCATACCACTCCATCAGGTTCATCCTCTTTAATTACAAAGCCTTAATGTTGCGTAATGGGAAAATTGTTTCGACCTAGACTGAAAATAGGTCTAGACTGAAAGGAGGCAAATTACATAACTTATTACGAGCAGGACACTCCGTGATTCGGTGACTTTCGGTAACTTTTACGCAGTCAGGAATTCTGATGAAACTGACAGGCATACAAAGACTCCTTAAAGCCAGAAGTTCAACACGTGCAAAGAGATTAAGGACACTCTCAATCTGAATTAGAGCAAACATGATATGATCTAGTTAAAACAAAAGTAAAAAGCAGGGCTATGAAAAGATCTCACATATCAGCAGGACCTGACATTAAAAATATCAGGTTGCTTTACAAATATAAAGCATTTTAAAAGCCTCTATAACGCCAAGCTGCAAACAGATACCAAGAGCACTAAATTATCCTTATTCCAGTCGAATTTATTACTTGTCGTTTTATTACATGGCTTTGTAGACATTTTTAAAAAGACCTTTTTTTTTCCTCCAGATTTTTTGCCACACTCTTTATGTTCTGCTTTTTTTTCTCTTTTTATATTAACTTAAGCATGAAAAGAAAAGTAAATTAATTGCAATATACAGTAGAAAAGCTGTCAGAGAATAAAGTACTTGTTGAAGACAATGGATTTAAAAACCGAAGTGTCTTATTACTAACTCCAGAAATAAAAAGAGAGGATATGCATTTGAAGATTAAGAGCTTTCAAATATTCTGTTGCGATACCACATAAAGACCCTAGTGAGGACTTATAGATTTAATTAGCATTTAAAGAAATATGTAACAAACAAAGTGTGTCCATGAAATCTGTCTTTATGTAAACTTTTATTTTATAGCCTAGTGCTAGTGTAATATCAAGGGCATATATTTTCTAACTTTTTGTAATTAATGAAAATGAAAAACTTAAATATAGTGTGTTTTAATAAAATAAAATAAAATAAAAAGATAGAACCTTGATTTTACTAGTCCAGCGTCAAGAAAAAACAGTATTATTATAATTTTTTTTTTACAAAAAAAAAATATATATATATCAAACAATCAGTACATATTATCAGAATTAATTACATATTAATCCATCTATGTGCTATTTCAGTAGGAATACACCTTTAATTACACCTTAATCAGACATAACATGACCCTGAGCTGCCAGGTCATTCCAAACACATAACCCGATGACCTCTACATTTGTACCCTAATTAACTGGACCATAAAACAAAAGAGATAATTTATTTATTAAGATTATAACTTTCCAAATTTATGAGCAATCACTTCGGTCATATGCATCATTCAGCTACAGCCTAAAGGAAATATCAGTCACAATAATTTGAAGAAAAATAAAAAGTCTTATTATAGCTCTTTATTTAACTGATCACAATGCGCGTTCTTACATTTAATTATCAGAAGTTGTTTGAGCTGTTATCATAAAGGGTTTGCCTCAGAGGGGGTACTAATATGTGGTTCCTCCTGGATTTGGTGTCATTCACTGGGGATAGTGTTAGCTCATTCAGTGCTTCTTTGTCAGCTGAGACAATGCTGTGGAAGATGGTGTGCTTTAAGCTTCATAAAATGATATGCAAGTGATTAAATAATACTGACATTTCAAGATTTCTAATTAATAGCTAATTAGCGAACTAAATGTTCTATGGTTGAATCCCAAAAAGATGGAAAGCTAGTGCACTAGTCACCTAGATGGTGGAATGAACATCCTCTAGATGTCTGTACAGCCAAGTCTAAAGGCCCATCTTTTTCTTCAATATTTGGAAGTCAAATAGGAGACAAAGTGTTGTTTATGGGACATTACTTCATCACGTGTTTTACTGCTAAAAATGTTTCCATAACTAGTGTTGAATGTGGGCTTTGGCATTGGCATCCAGTAAGTAACTTTCCTTTTAAAGTTTCCGTTACATCAAGTGGAAAAGATCTATAATCAAAAACACAACTGGCTCTGCTGGGAGGTTTAGACTTGGCCATAACTACCGTTTTCAGCAAGATGAGGGCAAACGTACAGGACCTCCAAATTAACAGAAAAATGCTCAAAATGTACACAGCCAGTGGAGACCTAAAAATATATTGGAGCTTAAAAGGAATGAACAAAGATCTCTGTACATGTTTTTATTTTAACTTGAAGTCTAAAATACATCGCTAAAATAGTTTTGGCGCAAAAGGTCAAGACTCTGGGTTAATGATCAGAAGGTTGGCGGTTCAAGCCCAAGTACTGCCAAGTTGTCACTGTTGAGCACTTGAGCAAGACCGTTAACCCCATG
>JAAGKR010007631.1:15000-35541 GCA_011419295.1 Clarias macrocephalus | reverse complement strand
TTGGATTACAAACATTTCCTCAAAAACATCAAAAGATACAATTCATGTTTCACATCTTTCACTGTGCAAGGTCAGGTGTGTTATAAGGCGGAAATGTTGTTTCCCTGAACAGAGACTCAAATTCCTACAGCTCTATTTTATGGGAGATACTGCAAACAACTGCAAACCGACCAACGATATGACTGCATCCCTGCTACAAGGCATCAGATTGTGTTGAGCCTACAAAGGATGTTTCACCAACACAACCATCTTATCAAACTGTTTAAAAGTGTGGACTGCTACACTCACACAATCTAATCTGGTTGAAAGAAAGAAAAAAAAAATCCAAACTACTTAAATTGAACAATGATATATTTACTGAGTTTCCTCTCCAATCAAAGATTCCAACCTGTTGTGACCAAGAACATGATCCATGGAGCATGTGGACATCTCTACCTAAATTCACCATGTCTGAAGGAGAGCAAGAAATACCCAAGAGAACTGATTACAGATACGCAAACTGGAGTTGATGGTTATCCTCGGGACAGATGACATGTTTCAGAAGACTGAGGATTCACAGGGAATTAATGTTTTCTCTCAAGATGTTTAACAGCGCTCTGATAATTGTTAAAGACAAATGTATGGCCGTGATCAATAAAACATTCCTGCAGTTAGGCCTATGATTGGCCTACATGTATCAGAGGGCTGTTCTTATGAAAATTACAAGTGAATTTACACTGTTGAGCTTATTTGATTCATTTCATTGTTGTTATTCTTGGCTGTAAATCTTGGTTTTTATATGTACAGCCAATAATAACAACAATGAAACGAATCAAATAAGCTCAACAGTTCTGTTCTTAATGAAGCAGGAAATGACTCAAGTTATTCAGGCCATCCTTGGAGTTAATAAACCCAATCCTGCACAGAATTCCCTCCTTCAGCCATCCATTACTATATAGTAAAGAAACAGCACATGAAGTTCTGTTTCTTTGATTTCTTCTTCTGTGTTGTTTATTGTTGGTTAACAAACAATGAACTGGTGCATTAGCCCCATCATCTGGTAAGGAGTGTGAAATAGTATTTTGGTATATGGAGCAAATAAGTACATGAACAACACAACCTCAACAATATAACATTTCTTCTTAAGAGAACTTTATATCATTAATTTAAGAAACTGAAAAAAAGACTATTTTTAATATATATATATTTATTAAATTGTTTTTTTTCTTTTTTAGGTTGTAAACTAGATGCCTAGAATATTCAACAGAAAGAAAAATATATTGTCAAATCAAGTTTACTGACTACAAATTGTAGCATCATTCTCTGACATAAAAAATAAATTCATAAAAAAAAAATCAATAAAAAAAACATTTTCCTTAAAGTATCTTTTATGAGCTCCATGTCACTCTGTTACTAAAATGTCTTTTTTCTCCATGCTCATCTCTGCCTGAATGCCATTTCACCTGGCCAGTTAGGACACAGTCAGGACTAGTTTTTAGGAATGTTGATAAATTACTCTTAGTCCTTCTCATAAAAGTAGGACCAAAATTGCATCACACTCATGCACTCAGGAGTGATTTCCTACTCCTAGTAAATATAGGCCTGGCACAGGAATGTAAAGGTTATTCCCATAAATAGTTACACTGTGCATTGGCTAATTGATTGTAAGTCAGTTCATCCTGTTAAAATTATTATGACGTTGTTTTGTTTCAGCCAGAGTCTGACCCAACAGTCCTTCCTCCTTCACTTAGCAGAACTGGTAAGTAAATTAACCCCATATGCAGTTTTTCTGTTTAGATTTAAAATACTTTAATTAGTATAGTTAATCATACTTAACATTTATTTCCATCCAGTGTCAAATTAATTTCACTCTGAGATGTTGTATTAATGAGGGGAGGAAAAATTATGGGGGGAAATTGATGATTCATGCCTTTTACCGTAGGCACTTGGCATGATGGGTGCACTACTTCATTCACTTCTCTTCTTACACTGATGTGTCCATCATTTTAGAAAAGGGAAAATCTTGACTCGTCAGACCACATGACCTTTATTCAGTGTCCCACAGTGCATTCTCGAAGCTCTCTAGCAAACTAAAAACATTGATAAGTGTTTTTCTACACAGCTGTTTAGTCCCAATCCCGGGCCTGGAGCCTATCCCAGGAGACTTAGGGCACAAGTTGGACGACACCATAGACAGGGTGCCAACACACACACACACACACACACACACACACACACACACACACACACACACACACACACACACACACACACTCTCTCTCTCATTTACACACTACGCGCAATTAGGCACCAATTAGCCTAATCTACTTTGGACTGTGGGAGGAAACTGAAGAACCTGGAGGAAACCCACCAAGTATGGGAAGAACATGCAAACTCCATGCACACAAAGACGTGAATCGGACCTGACTAGGAATCAAACTCGAACCGTGGAAGTGCAAGGCAACCCTGCTAACCACTTTACCACGGTGCCACCTTAAGCATATTAAACATAACATAATTAAACATAACAGTAAAAATTTATAACTGTTATCATTTCACTAAGTTGTTTCCCATCACACTTATTCAGGATATTTTTCTGACCACATCTCTTCCACAAAGATGATGGTTCACAGCTATCCTTCAAGGTTTTAATAATGCGTTTTTCAGTTCTTAACCTAATGTTAGTAGTTTCAGCAATCTCCTTTCTTTTCTTTGCTTGATTCAGGCCACTAATTTGAACAGAATAACATATTTGCCATCACCACAGGATATGTACTGTACTCTGCCATGGTTGTTAGGGTTACATACTGTAACTTGTTTGCTATCACTAACTTGTTATCCGGTGGAAGGCTATAACTATTTGCTCAGGTAATCCAGGTGGTGTCTTTTTTTTTTTTTTTCTAGCCAGAAATTAATTGAACTATAGACTGAAATGAATTGAGATTGTATAAACTTATCAAAATCATGCCATGGTTATAATAAAGCAAATGATGATCCAAAAAAGATATGTGAGTGTGTGAAATGTGCATGGTTTAAGCATATATAATGATTAAATTACTTTTATATGATCTTTCATTGCTTATTTTGATAACAAACCTATTAATACTGCCTCAGCCAACATATAATTTAAATAATTTTACCAGATATACATTATGTTTAGTTTCTATGTTAGTATCCATAATTACATATTTATTGTTCTTTAATATATGTAAATTTATAGGAATGACTATAGTCTTGTTTTAGTGAAGTTTTTTCTTTAATAACACAGTAGTATCAATAGCTGTATATTATGGTGGAATCTACATTAGTCACCCTGGTACAGTATTATCTTTAGTATTAGAATAAAATAGTATATTAAATTGCAGTAAAGTGTTAGTATAGTAGTACCAGTATTGCAGTAATAATAATTTCATGATATTGTGAATACTGTAGTATTTATGGCGCTATGGTGTAAATATAATAGTATCTAAAATGTTACAATATTAGTATTTTAATATTATAATGCCCAACTGTCAGTATAGTAGTACAGTAGTATTAATAGTATTACAATATTACTATGGAAGTGTCCATTGTGTAATGGTATAGGTAGCTGTATTGTTTTAGTCTATGTTGATATAAACCTGTTCAAAATTATAAACTTATATATTCTTAATTAGATTCCATTTCCACTAACAAGTCAGTTTCCACTGGGACACCCAGTATAAAAGGTAAGTGAAGGAATCATATGAACACAATATTTCATATATTTGGAGTATTCATATCGGTATTGGTAAATAGTGGTCTAGTGTAAGTGTAGCTAAGTCTTAACTGTTTATTTTATGACTGTAATTAGGCCTTGTTTTGTTATTTGGAAGATATTGAAAATGATTCAAATAAACATATGTACTTACAAAATAACTTTGATGCTTAGTTTCTTACAGATGTACATCTTATGCACCTCTTAAGTTAATCTATCTTATCTTAAGCTTTGTCTTTATTTATAATAATAATAATAATAATAATAATAATAATAATAATAATAATAATAATAATAATAAAGTGAGATGCAAGGAATTAGATGAGGCTGTCAGATGAAGTAATACTGAAGAGTTGATGATGCGACTGACAATAATTCTAGATTCCTCTGTTGATTCTCCCATTTGCTTGTTTCATTTAACTCTGATGTTAAAATGTGAAGTTCGTGTAAAATAGAACATTCATTTGTTTTTGGTATATACAGTAGAGCAAAAGGCTGTACAGTAAACAAGTGGGTAGTTTGAAACCCTCATATTTTCTCTTTGGCTAAATTTATGCTATTTCCTATTTTAGCTACAAGTCGTCCAGCTCAACAGGGTGACATAGAGGATCCGGGTAATTCATTTTGCCACTATTTGTTATTTCTCCTTTCGTAATGTGTGTGTTTGTGTGTGTACAGTCTTATGAAAACTTTTAGGCAACAGATTTTGGTGATTTTTTTTTAATTGAAAAGATGTTAACACAGTCTCTCTTGGAAATTAAAAAAAATGCACAATATTTTCAGAAAACATTGATGTATAGTTACTTCTTATAACATAAATTGAACAAAAAATAAAAATAAAAACATTATTATGGCACTGTGAAAAGGTTTGGGCACCCTAAGAGTTCCCGAGTCTCAGATTCTTATTACAAGGTTTCAGACCTTAATCAGCTCGTTAGATCTGATGCATGGCAGAAGCTGTCAAACAAATACTTTGACTCTTCAAACCTTGTGCACACACTTGCAGACACTCAACAGACATGGGTTCCTCTAAGCAGCTGTGTAAGACTATGAAAATGAAATTTGTTGATGCCCACAATGCAGGAGAAGCTACAAGAAGATACAAATGAGCTCTGGAAGACCAAGAAAACTGGTCAGAAAGACAAATCAAAACCCCCATTTGTCTGCATAAAACCTGCAGGAAGATTCAGCAGACTCAGGAGTGGTGGAGCACCGTTCCACAAGACCTTCATGGAAGAGTCAGCAGAAGAAAACCTTACCTGCGTCCCCATCATAAAATCCGACATGAGAAGTCTGGTGTGTTTTGAAGTTAAAATAGAACTCTTGTTTGAAGAAAAAAAGGAGCAGCATCTCATGAAAAGAACACCTGGCCAACTATTAAGCATTGGGGCGGATCTATCACGCTTTGGGGTTGTGTTGCAGCCAGTGGCACAGGAAACATTACACGGGTGGAGGGAAGAATGGATTCCACTAAAT
The DNA here is from genome assembly GCA_011419295.1 of Clarias macrocephalus. Lineage (NCBI taxonomy): Eukaryota > Metazoa > Chordata > Actinopteri > Siluriformes > Clariidae > Clarias > Clarias macrocephalus. The sequence continues at coordinate 30,350 of JAAGKR010007631.1, read as the reverse complement.
GCCAGCAAATTCTGGACGCAAACATCACACCATCTGTAAAAAAGCTGAAACTAAAAAGAGGAGCTTCTACAACAAGACAATGATCCTAAACATACCTCAAAATCCACTATGGAAAACCTCAAGAGACAAAAGCTGAAGTTTTTGGAACGGCCATCACAGTCCCCTGATTTAAACATCATTTACAATTTGTGGCTAGATATTAATAGAGCTGTGCAGGCAAGACGACCAGAGAATATTACAGAACTAGGAGCCTTTTGCAAGGAAGAATAGAAGAAAACTCCCAAGGACAAGAATTGAAAGACTTTTAGTGGCTATAAAAAGCGTTTGCAAGCTGTGATGTCTGCCAGAGGACAGATGTGTCCATCTCTTTTAATGTTTCCAATAAAAAAGATTAAAAACAACCTAGTGGATGCAAAACAACATAAACTCAATTAACATAAATTTTAAGCATCTTTGTGCCATATTGAATAATAATTTTAAAACTAGATACATTAAAGTGGTTTGATACCAATGCAGCTGTTACTGCTTAATACAGATGTGAAAAACATAAATTATCCTTTTTTTGCCTTGTTTTATTTAGCTTGTTCTTTTTATATTGATTCTTATTTTCCTGTAAAAAGCAATACTTATGATTTCGTTTCTATTTCCTACAGTCAAATACAGACCATGTGTTTATCCTCTGGTATCCCTACTAAATACTACTGTGACTGCCTTAGTAAATGGTAAGTCAATTAATTAGACTATTAAATTGATCACTTTATAGGGATCTGTAGCATTTTATTTGTTTAGCAATGGTGCTAGCGGCATTGTGGTGTAGTGGTTAGCACTGTTGCCTTGCACCTCCAGGTTCGATTCCCAGCCAGGCTCGATTCCCGTCTCTGTCTCTGTTCTCCCTGTGCTTAGTGGATTACCTCCCATAGTCCAAAGACCTGCAGATTAGGCTAACTGGTGTTCCCAAATTGTGTGTGTGTGTCCTGCAATGGATTGGCACCCTGTCCAGTACCCAGCCTTGTGCCCTAAGCCTCCTGGGATAGGCTCCAGGCCCCCGTGACCCTGACTACAGGATAAAGTGGTATAGGAGATGAGAGACTGAGTGAGCTATGGTGCAGTAGTTGTAATGTACCACAGTGTTTATGTTAGAACCTGCAATACCATTAGTTAGCATGGTACAATATTATCTCTTTTATTATAATTAATAAAGTGTTGCGCAGTACATATTGTAGGTTCTAACATGATACAATGTTAGAATTTTTCTATCTACAAAGTCAAATTTTAGTATTGTAATATTGTAAAGCTTTCTAACCAGGGCAAGTCAGAAAAGACACACAGGGGTGAGTGAGGAGAAATATGATCTTTTAGTTAAGAAAGTCAGAGGATGTGGGGGTGAAGGGAGTGAGGAGCTAGACATGTCAGTCATAGAGCGAGCCGGAGACAGACAGGAGCGGGGAAATACATTTGCATTCTCCTGGTTAAACAAAAGGGGTCTAGAGGACAAGAGCTGTTTGGATGTATATTTGTCTGGATACAGGACATAGAGTACATAGCGTGTTACAGGTGTTATCACATAAGGAGTCAGGGGACACAGTGAGGAAGCCGTTCTTAGGGCGCAGGAATCGTCTTGTTAGATTATAATGCCTTACGATATTATAACACCTTATACTGCATTTTTTAGATGTCCAGGAAAGCTCCTATGTTTTTTTGTTTGTTTGTTTGTTTGTTTGCTTAGATTTTTTTTGAAGGTTTGAAAAAAGACCTTTATGTCATTGAGAGTCATGACAATATTACTTCACTGTATAGTAGAATTTATAGTGTCCTTGTATTAGTAATGTATGTTTTATAGTGTCACTATGTCAGCATAGTAGTATTTTAGTGTTTATTATTATTATTATTATTATTATTAGTATTATTAGTATTATTAGTAGTAGTAGTAGTAGTAGTAGTAGTAGTAGTAATTATTATTATTATTATTATTATTATTATTATTATTATTATTATTATTATACAGTAGTTGAAATCAACAATAAACGGGCCCATGCATTTTGCGCCATTGTCCCTGGGTGCACCAGAAAAACAGCGGTCACCATGGGTATATGCATTTGAAGTGGGCCATTATGACATAATTTACAAATAGGGGGAATTTTATGTCAAGTCCCTCAAAATGCCCCAGATGCTGGTTAAAAAAACCATCACACAATGATGTCACTCAATGTGATTTCACTAAATGTGATGTTGCGCAATGCGATGTCACTGAACAGGATGTCACTCAATATAATGTTAATAACACAAAATTATTAATCACTTTTCGGCATAAGTTTAAGGCATCATCACGGTTGACCCATTTGACGTATCCAAATTCCTTGACATTTTTAAATTCAAATTCAAATTTTATTTGTCACATACACAGTCATGCACAGTACGATATGCAGTGAAATGCTTAGGCGACTGCCTGTGACCTTAGAATAAAGCCTATTAATAGGGAATGAACTTTAAGGTCACGCGCTGTCGTCTAAGCAGTTTTGCATCCTCAGTGTCTTTAGATCACATAGACTTGGTCTGTTGGTGATCTTATAAATTCCCTTGGAGGAGTATATCAAAATCCATCGGGTGCATTTTGCAAACAACCTAAAATAACTGACTTCCTGTTGAGTAGAGACCATGACATGCATAGCGAAAGTTGTTTAGCTCAATGAGCTCTGAATGTGTACCTGGTAATGTGTTAGTGTAGTAGGAATTGTAGTGTTACTGGGTCAGTATCAGAATTTCATTTCATTACTTTTCTAAGAGACTGACAGTTTTCCCATAATGACTATTTTTCTAAAATAATAAATTACAAATATAATTTACAAAAACACTTTTAGATCACTTTGAACAAACTGCTATTCTAAGCTATTTTTATTTTATTTTATATACAGTACATGAAACTCGACATCCTACAAATGTAAAGCCTCCTTTCTCTATTGTTTACACCAGGGACAGACACACCTGCTCCTTCTACTGCTTCAGCCAATATAAACCGTAAGTACAATTAATTAATCAGACATACAATATAATTAGTTGGTACAGTTTTACAGTCACCAAAGTTTGCTGAAAATATTGTGCATTTTTTTTTTCATTTCCAAGAGAGACTGTGTTAACATCTTTTCAATAAAAAAATTACCAAAATCAGTTATCCATCAATTTGGTGCCTAATCTGTTGCATAAGACCGTATATTAGTGTCGATATTAATATATAAATTTTACTATAATATGGATCATATGAATGTATAACATTTTTATTTTAGTGTAGTTTTATCTGTCAAGGTCCAGATGTAGCTATAGTTAAATACTCTATGTACTTTTTAAACAACAAAAGCTTTGGCTAAAAATGTGGGTCACACAAATAGTGTTTACATTTTTTAAGGGACAACTTTTCCAAAATTACCATTTTACACATTCTGGACTGGGTGCCTGTTTCATCCTGAATTTTGACACACATCCACAAAAATTTATTTCAAACATTTTTTTACATAAAACCCTAACCAAAGTGCAATGGAATACCCCTTAGATAAATCAATTATTTTCAAGTTAGGAGAATCCGTTTCAAACCCATGATGAACCACTTTGCATATACTGTCCTGAAATCAATGAAGATCGCCACCAGGCTGGTCAAATTTAGCCATGAAGGGATGCTGTTGGCCTTTAAGTGAAAGCTGGTTACATCTCCTTGTGACTGTAAGTTTTATGTCTAGGGGTGGAGACTGCAGCAACAAGTTGCCCAAGCCACTCCCCACTGACTCATGCACAGACACACACACATTGATATCACATGCGTTGCTCTATTGGTATAGTATCTAAAGTTGTATAATGTTAATATTATAGTTAATTGTGTTAAAGTTTTAATATATACTAAAAGAATGTTGAAACAAAGTGTTAGTATAGTGGTATAGACAGTTATATTTTTTAGTCCATGTTGGTACACGAGTAAAATTATCTGTTCAAGGTTAATTTGAGAAAAAAAAAGACCATTTGATAGTGGCGCAAATTTCATAGTCTCTGCATTTAACAAAACATGCAGCTGGCTCAAGTCTTCAAGGACATCTTTAACCTTTCCTTGGCCCAGTCTACTGTCCTGACCTGCTTTAAGTGGGCAATTATTTTGTCAGTGCCAAAACACTCTGCTGAAAGAGCACTTGGTTATTTTCGACTTGTTGCACTCACCCACATCATTACAAAGTGCTTCGAAAGTCTGGTTCTCAGCCACCCCAAAGCCTGTCTGCCACCCACTCTGGTCCCATACCAGTTTGCCTACAGCCCTAATAAGTTAACAGAGGACGTCATTTCCACAGTGCTCCATTCTGCGCTGACTCACCTGGACAATGCTGACACTTATGCCAGGATGTTGTTTCCAGATTTTAGTTCATCTTTCAGTAAACTTATCCCTTCCAAGTTAGTCTTGAATCTTTAACAGCTTGGCATCAGCACACAACTTTGCAACTGGATTCTAGAATTCATCACGGACAGACCACAGTTTGTTTGACTTGAAAAACCTCAACCCAGCACTGTCGTTCCTCAGGTATGCATATTGTCCTCTCTTCTATACCTCCAAAAGCATAATCAAGTTCACAGACAACAATACGGTGCTGGGCCTGATCAGAGGTAACAATCCTACTGCTTGCAGAGAGGAGATCAAGGACATAGTATCATGGTGTAAGGACTACATTTTGAAACTCAACACCAAGAAGAAGAAGAAGAAGGAGGACATTGTTGATTTCAGATGAACTGGCAATCACACTTATGCTCCCATCCACATCAACAGAGATGTTGTCAAGTGTGTAAACAGCTTTAAGTTTATTGAAGTCCGTATCTGCGAGGACCTCACCTGGTCTCTGAACGCTTCTGTCCTGATCTGTAAGGCATAACAGGATCTGTACTTTCTAAGAAGAATAAGTGCCACCTGTGTTCCAGGATACTGGAGAACTTTTAACACTGCCATTGAGAGTATCCTTCCAAACTGCATCTGAGTGTGGTACAGCAATTGCATTGCCCAGGATTGTAAAGCACTTTAGACGAATCATTGGCACCCACCTACCCAGGTAATAAAGATACCTCTCGATCCAATCATGGACTGGTTTCTGGTCCTTCAATGTATACAATTTAAAGATATGTACAGTCAAAACCATTCTTAGATTTATATAGATAAAATGTTAAATACTGTTCAATTAAATTAAATGAATTTTTATTACTGAATTTTTTATTATTAACAATGATCATTGTCCCAAAGCAGCTTCACAAAATCCAATCTGTGTGGAATGTAAGAAACTGTGTATAAATCATAATGCTCAGATTGATGAGCAAGCCAAGAGCGACAATGATGGTGGCAAAAAATAAAAGAAAGAAAGAAACATTAAGAGAAACCAGACTCAACAGGGAACCCATCCTCATTTGGGTGATCACGGATATCAGGCATTGATCTGCAGTTAGGTCATATGTCAGGGTAATGTTAGTATTATAGTATTTATAATGTCACAATATTATATCTAACAGTGAAGTAGGAACAATGTGTTAGTAGAATAGACAGTTATATTTTTTGTTTATGTTGTCTTAAGAGTTAAATTAGCTGTTGGATATTAATATGATATTATATGTTTTAAATCAGAACCTGTTTCTACCAACAAACCAGTTTCCACTGTGACTCAAAATATAGAACGTAAGTAAATGAAACATATTAACCCTAAATTTCTGTTTGTACATTATTCTTAAATTGTCATGAAAAAAAAACAAAATAATGATAATCAGTTTAGAATGACCCTTTTTTTTTTTTTTTTTTTTTGCATAAACCCATTTAGAGAGCATTAAGTGTGTCTGCACACAATTTCTATGGATTATTTATAAGGTTTTACTTCTTTTTAGATATTTTTTTATCATCAAGATTATTATTGATTATTATATATAATTCATAGTTTAACAGTTTTTTTTTACTCTAGACAGACCAGATAAATCATATTTTTTAAATGTATAAACACGCTTCTTTTGCTATACTTCACAATGCTACAGTGAGGTGTCTAAATAAATAAATAATAATAATAACATCACAACAAACGTTCAATATGTTTTCCCTGGGAGTGGGTTTGATTATGGATTAACATCATGATGGTTGGTTGGATGACATACAGGAACTGAGATTAGGTTTTAAGTGTTTAAATTAGTCCATACAGTGCATGGTATAAAAAAATAATAATAATAAATAAATTAAAAAAAAACTCCAACCTATGAAGATGCGTGAGCCTCCTCAAGTACCATCCTAGCTTGCTCCCAGATACACACTGACAAGTGTAAATCATATTAGTGTGCATTATTGTAGTACAGTGCTATCTATAGCTGCATGATGTTAGTATAGTGTAGCATGTAATCAGGAGTGGTATATTATACTGGTGGTAGTATCTAGAGTAGTATAGACAGGAGTGTAATTTTAATTAACTCTAAAATTTGACATTAATATTATATATTTATTTTTTTCATCCAGAGCCTGACAAATCTGATTCTTCTGCCATGTCCAGTATGGTACGTAAGTGAATTAATTGTTCTGTAAACTGTTTTAGTATCCACATAACTGGCCATATTGATATGCCTTCATTTATATTCTATGTTCTCTAGATGTAAGAAAATGTTTGTAGTTATATCGTTTCATATTATCGACTGTTTTATATCTTAGTAGTATATTGGTTGTATAGGCATATACTGTATATTGTGTTAAACTTCTAATACACCATCGATCCAGGCAGCGATACAGAAATATTAAACACATTACACACAAAAGCATCTCCAGTTTTAAATCATTTATTAAGCACTTAATCAGAGGGATAAGCCATGATTGATAGACGAATGAAAAAAAATTGTCCACACAGGTCCAAATGGAGCAGTGGTGTATTGCTTCACATACTAGAACAATCACATAACTGTACAGGATATTAAAACTAATGATCATCCAGAAACTGAAGGCATGTAAGTTTTCAACCAGCTGTCACTCTTTCTTTTAAGAGTGTTTAATAATGTTCTAAATCCATGGTATGTTACAAATTGCTATGTGAAAGTATTGTAAAGTCAAGTTAATCTTTCTTTCTTTCTTTCTTTCTTTCTGTTTCAGATTTACTCTGCTGGAGAAAAATAATAATAAAGATCATTTTCAATTACTTGATAGAAATAAAAAAAAAACCTTGATAACATTATTATTATTATTATTATTATTATTATTATTATTATTATTATTATTATTATTATTATTGCAAATTAATAAATGCATACTGTAAATGTCAGTGGAGGTTTTGTTTAAACCTGAGCTATTCAGCTGCACTAGTGTCTTACTAGTCTCACTAGTGCCGTTCTTAAACCATTCAACTGTTCTAACCGATCATAATCCAGAACTTTAGAATAACCTGCATCTTATACTAGATTAAAAAATATCCAATGTTATTATTAAACTAGATACTAAATGGACCAAAACAATGATGTTGCAGTTACCAGAAGAGATCAATTTCTGTAGAAATCATTACAAATTATAAAGTAACAGAGCATCAGTGTACAAACCATGAAGTCATGTGAGCTTTCACACCCTCATTCATTCATTCATTCAATATGTCAGTTACAACTAATAAACATTTCTACCTTTTTTTATCTCCATTGTGGCTTCATGTGGCTTTGGGTATTTAAACACTTCATACAAGAGAAAGTGTTGTACTGCTGGATTTGGCAATACAACATGCTTTTATACACACCAATAGTGCTCTTGATCAGGGGTTAGAGAGGGAATTGGGAGTCTGCCTTGTGTTAGAAGCTAGTTAGCTCATGTTAGCGTTGAATAGAACAACACACAGGCAATTTGGAATGACATAGATGCAGTTATTAGGTAAACAAATTGTTATTTAAGATGATACGACATTATCAGAGACACCTGTGACATGGATTGACCTGTATAGTTAAAGTCCCAGTGCTGTTGCCATGTTCGTATCACCCACCACTCGTGAAATGGCTCTCGTCCAATCAGATTTCTTGGTTGTAACTAACTGTTGCATAAAATAGCTTTACATTTAACTATATTGATAGTAAACAAATAATTTTTGAGTAGTTGGTCATATGAAAGTGTTTGAGTTTTTTATTTTATTGCGGTTTAACACTCGTTTTTCTTCTGCAGTTATACCCTAAAGATTGGCCGTTGTGTGTGTGCGGACCGCGGTGTTAAATGGGTGAAGAAACATCTGAACACAATCGACTAGCGCCAGGGTTAACAAAACACAAACAAATGTTTAATTCTTTCTTTAATTATAATTAATTCAAGTTTCTTTAAATATTATTTTTATTTTTGTCCATTTTGACTACATAAAATGTCTTTGGTGTGTGTGTATATATATAGATTACCTTATTATTATTTAACTGATTTAGTGGTTAGCACTGTCGCCTTGCACCTCCAGGGTCCGGGTTCGGTTCCCAGCCAGGCTCGATTCCCGTCTATGTGTGCGTGGAGTTTGCATGTTCTCGCCGTGTTTGGTGGATTTCCTTCCACAGTCCAAAGACATGTAGGTTGGGCTAATTGGCGTTCCCAAATTGCCTGTAGTGTGTGAATGAGGGTGTGAGTGTGTGTGTGTGTGTGTGTGTGTGTGTGTGTGTGTGTGTGTGTGTGTGTGCCATGTGATGGATTGGCACCCCGTCCAGGGTCTACCCCACCATGTGCCCTAAGTCTCCTGAATACAGGATTAAGTAGTGTAGATGATGCGTAAGTGAGTGAGATCAACAAATAATCACTGCATGTGGTGTGAGACACCTTTGTTCGATGCAGAAAGAAATATAACCTACTTATCAAGTCTGAGTTTATGTAAAAAGAAAAGAAATATACATTAACACACAGAAAATGAATTCAAACAGAATAACTTTGTCATTGCACTGTGATGAACACTTTAACATTTATGAAGGGAGTCTAAGAGATAAACCATTAGTGCTTGTGTGTATCCATGTCAAGACTCATTTTGGTAAAGCGCGTCACACTTTGCCCAATACACTTGGCGTTAAACAGAGAGAAACAATCACAATGCATAATGCCACTGAGCTGCAGCGCCCTCAAGTGGTGGTTTTATGCAGTAACAATGACCATGACCTCTGACTCTGTGGTTTTGATTGTCATCTAAGGCAGTCAAACTTAAGTCAAATTTATTTATTTATTTATTTTTATTTATTATGAATAAGTCATTACCATAGAAGCAATAATGAATGGGAGCAAGTTTATAGTGGGACTATAGCTAGAGATAATATAATATAATATAATATAATATAATATAATATAATATAATATAATATAATATAATATAATATAATATAATATGCTGCCTAGGCAAAAAAAAGGTTCAATCCAAAAATGACATCAGTATTTCTACTGTATTTTTGAAAACTAACAGAAACAGAAATATGCATACTAATAAAATTGAAAGAATAATCGAAATAATAATAAAATTTTATTATTTTGTTTAAAAAAAAAGGTTGAAACATTTTCCTGTTGTGCTTTTCTGAAGAAAAATGTTTTGAAATCCAAGCTGCTTGTTTTTACAGGCTAATCTACAGTACAATGGGGTGTTCAAGTCGAAACAAGACTTGTGATGAAATTTCTGGTTAATGAAGGTGTGAAAGTGATTGACATTTACAGAAGACTTCAGGCACAGTACAGTGACGAGACTCTTAGCCACGATAAAACATTTTGAATGATGCAAACATGAGAAAGAAGGTCGTACGCCAGTGAATGATGATCCCGGCCTACGGTAGGTGGCTCGGAACCATTCAAATGCACATTCAGTAAGTGGAACAGCTGAACCTTGAAAATCAATTTCCAGACATTTTTTGGGCCATTCAAGGTGATCCTGGGAGGCCGTGTTTCAGATGTGAAATGAGCTTTAACATTTTTTGTTCATGACGAAAGGTTAAAGGTCAAGGCCTTTCTTTCTTTATTGCACACGTTCATATCTGCATCACAGTAATGTGTAGTTAATGCAGACATCCACACCGGCGTGATATTCACCTGTACATCAGAGTAGTGTTTTATTCTGGGTTGTAGCAGCTCTGACGGTAGTGCAGCTACAACTCACAGGTGTATATCAATGTACTCGATTTACTCTGCCTAACACTGAATAGCTCCCACCCTTTGTCACCAAAACACTAATGACCTTTGTGTTCTGACTCCTTTCTATTTCGAACCAACATTAACATTTTCCTCAATGTGATCTACACGCGCCAGCCTTCACTCCCCATCTGCTGCAGTGAGTCGTGACCACCCAAAACCCTGTCATCAGATCACCGGTTGTCCTTCCTTGGATCACTGACAGCAGTGGCGGTTGAGAGATGGTGATTAGGGCCTGGCAGTAATTGTGACAACAATGAACTCAAAATTATACCATAATATTTATTTTCAAAATATTCTTTAAACCTATTTCTCTCTATTCCATTTTTAAATATTCATGTGTTAAATATATATTGTTTTTTATAGAATAGCATATTAAACACATACAGAGGGAACATTTTCATTTTCTCCATGACTGTATAGACTTACATAGAGGAACATTTAGAATTTATAGGCTCATATATACATCAGTCGGCCATAACAATAAATCCACCAGTCTAATATTTTGTAGATCCCCTTGTGTTGCAATAAACAGCTCTGATCTTTCTAGGAATGAGCTCCACTAGATTTCTTAATGTGTGCAATGGGACCAAGATATCAGCAGCAGATACTTTAAGTCCTGTATGTTAATGGATCGTCCATGGATCACTTCGATCCTACTGAACGCGGCCTTTGCTGTTATATCATCATGCTCTCATCCTAGGCTGCCATCCTGCTTGTGTTTCAGGTTTGTGTTCTCTTTTTTAGTTATAGCTATTTTTGTCTATGCTCCAGTGTCACAGGACTGCTATTTATTGCTATCCCATTGCCAAGTGGTCACTTTCCGATGGTCATGTTTCCATCGTAGATGCTTTTGGCAGATTTTTATTCATTTATTTATATTTTTTCCCCATCTTGTGCAAACCCCTTGTCACACCACCTCTTCACTGATCGGTTATATTTGCGACAGGTTCAGTGAGGGGTTCAGGATGTGACCAATGCTGTTAGGTGGAACTTGGCTGGTTCTCTAAATTTAACTCTATACGTGAGCACTAAGTTCCTCAGCAGGAAGCTGGTGTGGTTACACAGCGTAGAGTAACATGAGTGTGTGGAGGACGACTCCTACTCCATTACCTACACATTCTATACTGTATATTTAATACTGTGTATGATTTGCTTTTGAATGTATGCATGCTTTTATTAATATTTTTATTTAAAAGCATAATTTTTAGAAATAGTGATAGTGGAAACACTGCATTCAATTTGTCACATAAATCTACAGAGCTAGTTTTCTTCCTCTCCACTTCTCTCTCCTTCTTCTTTTGCTTTTCTGTTCTTGTAAAAGCTCCGCTACTACACTTAACTCCACAATCCAGTGACCATTACATTAACTTTTTTGATCACTTGAATCGAATTGTATTTGAATTTGATTTGTACCTTTACATGTTTTCAATGGAATTCTCACATGTGGAAAATGTATACGCATGAAATTATATATACACCTAACAGTCATAACATTAAAAGCACCTCCTTAGCTGTGCAGGTTCCTCTTACACCATTAAAACAGCTTCAAAGCATCAAGTCCTGGACTCCAGAAGGATTTGGAAAGGATGCTGTGGTACAGTATAGGGCACCAAGACATTAGCAGCAGATCCTTTACGTCCTGAAAGTTACAAAACGGGGCTTCTGTAGATCAGAATGGGTCATGGGGGACCTGGAGCTTATCCTAGAAGACTTGCTGGAGTGCTGAACCCTGGACAGGGTGCAAATCCACCGCTGCACACATACACACATACACACACACCCACACACACACACACACACACACACACACACACACACACACACACACACACACACACACACACACACACACACCTACACACACACACACACCTACACACACACACCTACGCACACACACACGCACACACACACGCACACACACACACACACACCCACACCCACACACACACACACACACACACACACACACACACACACACACACACACACACAGACAGACAGACACACACACACACACACACACACACACACACACACAGACAGATGCTGGTGTGGGATTTTTATCAATTAATAAAATGGAAAGTGAATAAACTAAATTAAAATTAAAATCTAATTAGTACTTGGTGTAACCACTCATTACCATAATAGCCATCAAGTCCACTTCCAAACAGTTTTTAAAGAAACTCAACAATTCGATTATCTCAAACATGTAATCCGAGACAGACTTGATGGTGTTGAGATCAGGGCTTTGTGAGGTCCAAACCTTCACTTCCACGACTTCTTGCTTCTCTCTATGCTGCAGTTTTTTTTTTTCTCAACAATATTTTTATTGATTTTAAACAGGGATACAACAGTGTAAACATGTAACGTTTCAATATACATTTTATAGCCCCCTTATAAAACCCTATACCACCCACCCCACCCCACCCCTCCCTGACTCCAAGCCAGCTATACATGTGTAGGAAAGGCTGGACGCCAGGCATATTTAAAAAAAAAAGGAGAGAAATGAAAAAAAAAAAAAAACCCTGTGGAGCTGGAAGTTTTGGTTCTCCGTGCAAAGAAAATTAAATAAATAAATATTAAATAGGAAAGAAATCAAACTATAAATGTATATGAAAAAAGCGAACTCGGCCCCCACACCTGTTGAAATTTCAAGTCTGAATGGCGGATTGAGTAGTGAATCTTCTCCAGGGATAAACAGGACATAATATCTCTGAGCCACTGGGTGTGAGTGGGTGAAGTCGCGTCCTTCCACTTGAATAAAAGAGAACGTCTGGCCAGGAGTGTCGCAAAGGACAACAAACGCTGTTTAGCTGGAGTTAGACGCTTATCTTCCTCACCGGTAACACCAAAAAGAGCAAATCAGAGGGTCTGGTTCAAGATTGCATTTCAATATGTACGACAATATGAAGGTTTTAAAGACATCCCTCTGGAATTTTTCCAAATTCGGGCGTGTCCAGTACATATGAATAAGAGACGCCTCTCCGCTTTTACATTTATCACAACAAGGATCGACGTCTGGGTAGAAACGGGAAAGCTTGAGTATGGAGAAATGAGCCCTGTGTACAACCTTAAACTGTAATAAAGAGTGTCGGCGCATAAGGAGGTGGAGTTGACAAGCTTGAGAATTGAACTCCAAGTGTCGTCTGACAGTGGCAAGTTTAGGTCCCTCTTCCAAGCAGTTTAGATTTTACTCAGAGGGGTGTGACTCAGACCCATCAGTCCATCATGAATAGTGGATATTAGGCCTTTACGCAGCGGGGACAGACAGAGGAGATTATCTGCAATATCTGCATCAGGAGCCTCAGGGAAATTTGATATTGATGAGCTAATGAAGTGTCTTACTTGCAGATATCTGAAAAAATGGGAATTAGGTAAGTTAAACCTCTCAGAAAGCTGTTCAAATGATGCAAACCTGTGATCAACAAACAGATCTTTGCAAAACTTAATGCCCTTATTGTACCATTCCTGAAACACTGAATCATGTAAAGAAGGTTGGAAGAGATGGTTAGAGACGACAGGACTGGAGAGAGAGAAGCCCAGAAGACCACTGTGCCTCCTGAACTGAGCCCATATTTCTATGCTGCAGTTTTAATGGCATTTGCTGTATATTTGATGGCACTGCTGAAGAATACATTTGGTGTCAAACAGATGCCTCCCTGATGGTATTGCAACAGCACTAATCCATTAAATCTCCCACTCAGAATTGCAGCCTATTCTTTTGAAGAACCTGCTTCTTGCTAAATATAATAATAATAATAATACTCATCAGTACAGAGAACCTGAGGGTTGAAGGAGTGAGGAATGGACAAAATGAAGAGAAATAGTGAACATGTGCACATGCAGGTCTAGAGCAGTAACGGCTGGTGCAAAAAACTTTTTGGGGGGCGCAAACAAAATGAAAATTAAACTTTTAATACTCGCCTGTAAATAGGCATTTATCAGGTGATTGTGCATCATTACTACTAGTATAAAATAAAGTCCTGACGCACATCACATCCAGTCAGCAGCTCCGCTCGACATAAGAAGTGTTGGAAAAGACTCGATGAGAATCACATGGTCCAATCACATGAGCCCAAATATTTAAAAACAATATTGATTCGCTAAGAACAAAAATGGGAGGGTTCAAGGATGATTTGAAAAGATCCAATCAGAGCTCAGCCTCAAGTCACATGCTTTTAAAAAAATCACATGCCTACATAGACACTGGTTTTCCGGCGCCCCGCGTACACAAACACAAACAAGCATAATACAGTTTAGATTTTTTTTTAAAATTCCAAATAAATTATATTAAGAAATACAGCGGAATATTGTGACAAATTTCCCAATTAAAATAAATAATTATTATGTTAAATAATTACATGATAAAGTAGCATTTTTCTCTGCCTAACTTTAAGGGGAGCCGCGCCCCTGCACCCTGTATTGACCGGCCACGACTGGTCTAGAGGCAGTGCCCAGTTGGCATGTGGGCACGAGACTGGCAAGCAGTGGTGTTGGGAAGCGTCCCATATGGAGACGATCTTACCATTTCTAACAATACTGTCAGTCTAAAACCCTGACGGCGGGGGTGTCAGTACACTGTGACCAGGTAAAACAAACAAATAAATAAATAAATGCTTAAACTGACAAAGCTCTGATTTGGAAAACCATTCTTACATATCTAAAAGACTATTGTTGCATATCTAAAAGGTACAATTGACCAGCGCCTTTTTGCAAGTCCGACCAAACCTACAGTAAACAGAGGGCTTAAATCCCCCATTAACACAAAATGAGTACAATATGTACTTCTCTATACATTTTTATACAATGAAAATATAAATATATTAATCATATTTAATCATAACCTTTTGCTTATAGCGGTCAGCATAATGAATAATAATATTGTAAATAATAAATGCAATGATAAATTCAATTAATACATGACTCGCGACCCTGAATATAGGATTAAGCGGTAATGACGATGAGTGAGTAAGTGAGTAATACATGGTTGGTTTGCATGAAGTCTTTATTAATCTGAAGAGGATAGTAAGGGGGATGGTGGTTTTACAGAGGAGATGTTTTCGTCATTTTTTTCACCAGGGGGCATCCCCCCCTCAAATCGAGCCCTGCTAATAGACATACTTTGTGGTAAGGGGATAAGACTGAAACTATGTTATAATTGACTACAGTGACACATATGACTCTGAACACTTAAACGCACTTAGGGAAC
>JAAGKR010007631.1:0-10000 GCA_011419295.1 Clarias macrocephalus | reverse complement strand
AAACCAGCTAATTCTAACCACCACAACTCTTCAGATCTCTCAGCGAGAACAAATTAGTGACATTAACTGATCTGTGCACAGGGAGAAATATAATATATCGCATATGTGGAAATATGTGAATAGCTGATCAGGATATTTGTTTCATTAATTTCCCTCCATTCATACATTAGTGATAATTTAGCTGCAAATAGTGTTTGACTTGTTTTCTTAATGGAGATGTGATCTTTTACTTTTTTTTTTTCTTTTACATTTCCTGATGTTTTTTTTTTTTACTTTTTTTTTTTTTATGATTTCATCCTTCCTTTTTATGCACTAAAGACAATCTCTAAAATCACTGAATTCAGGAAAAAAAAATCTTACACTTGCTAAACAGTTCTACTTATATATGCATAGAGAAAGACTCTCGCCACTTTGCGGTCATTTTACCACTATCTATACCTAACTTAAAAAGATAAAATTATGGTGTGTGGTGTCACATAGAAACAACAAAGTTTACTTTAGAACGCAGCTGATGTGAATCTTCTTTGATGGCTTAGAATTGCAATTTGAAAAATCCCTTTTTTTTATTTTTCCATTGCTTATGTTCAAGTCTCTATTGTTGGCATCTACACCCTCAACATGGGCACCTGACTTGGTTCCAGCTCTGCAGCCCCATGAACAGCAAGCTACAGTACAGTACCGTACAGCGTGTGTTCTGACTCCTTCCTATCAGAGACAGTATTCACTTTTTCAGCAGGTTGTTTTACAGGAGCTCTTCTGTGTGATCAGACCAGACAGACTCACCTTTACTCTTCACACACATCAGTGAACCTCAGGCCCCATGATTAGTGATAATTAGTGTTATGCCTGATCAGTATATACAACTATTCACTTTATTTATATATTTTTAGTTTTAAAATGTATTTCGAGTAAAAACTTATTTAAGGTTCTAGGATGCCTAATGACTCACATCTTTTTGATTCAATAAGCAGTTTCTGTTTGATGTGGTATGTAAGCAGTAATAAATTATATAATTAACATTGTGTCTTCCACTACATTATATATACCGGATGATTATCCTGTATGATTTCACAAGGAAATTGTTTTTAGTTATTAGTGGTATTTACTATACTGTATAATTTACGACTCCACAAAAGTAATGTTTATCTCCAACAAAGCTGCTCTTATTTATCTGTAATATTAGTGTGAGATGAGGTTTGAATACAAAGTGTTAAACATTTAGTTCTTCTTCATTTAAATGAAAACCACTGCAAAGCAGAGGAGTGTTTTTTAGTCACTTAGTCAAAGTGGAACATTTTTAGACCCCTACCAGTATGCAAACCCCCCCCCCCCTCCCCTATTTTTCTATAATATACAGTACAGCATAGACTGAAGAATGATACTATTGATACCATTTATACCCTCATGATATTCTTATCATCATCGGAAGCCATGATCCCCTCACACTCTTCTGCACTGGTTCTTGCCTGTGTTTAGTTCTTCACAACAACCTACAGTAAGATAAAGTTCCTGTTCAAGTCTTTATTATTATTATTATTATTATTATTATTATTATTATTATTATTATTATTATTATTATTATTATCACTTGTAGTAGTAGTAGTAGAAGTAGTCGTATCACTAATCATCCCTGGTTAAAATGATGTTGGAGTTGCTGAAAGACTGTCGCATTATGTTTGCTAACCAGTTATTTTGTTTCTCCAACACATGTCCTTTTGCACATGGCACAACTATTGTCTCTAACTGCAGTCGACAGTTAGCTAGAGAGAGTTAGCAACTGACAGTTAATATAGTTACGACTGTGAATAAATTCTTACTTGTACTATGCAGCCAAAAGTTGAGGAGAAGAAATTTACGAAGTTGGTGGACAGACCTGTAAATCCTATAAGTTCCTCTTTACATTTCGACCTGTTCTGCTTTAGAATATCAGCTCTGTTAACTTTCCAGCTCTGAATCCCAAATAGTGTTAAATGGAAAGCTAGTGATCTGTGTAGAATGTACAATTCCTTGTTCAACACATCAAGCAGTGATCTTCATCAGGGGTTAGAGGCGGAACTGGGTGTCAGCCTTGTGTGAGAAGGTTGTTATCATTTTAGTTCATGTTAGCAGTGACATGTAAGTCATGTGACAACCTGTTTTCTTTTTGTTTGTTTGTTTGTTTATGAATATATATGTACTATAATATAATATAATATAATATAATATAATATAATATAATATAATATGTTGCCTATGCAAAATGAATAAATTTATTTATAATAAAATAAAAATAATAGATAGCTAGATAAATAAAAGTATTAATTAATAAACAATGGATTTACCTAACATACACACATAATTTAGCAGATGATGGCTAACATTTAGAATTAAGGTCAATAAGCAATCAGTGTATTATGAGACGTGTTATAATATTCTACTGTATTTTTGAAAACTAACAGAAACAGAAATATGCATAATACAAAAAAATACATTGAAAGAATAATTGAAATAAAAATAAAATGTTATTATTTTGTTTAAAAAAGGAAGAATAATTTGCCTGCGGTGCTTTTCTGTTTCACTGTTAGCATCTAGTTTTCTAACTTTACAACAAAAAGCTCAGTATCCTTTTAGTATCCTGTGCTACTTGTCTTCACATGCTAATCCACAATGCGTGTTCAAGTCGAAATGAGACTTGTGATGAAATTTCTGGTTAATGAAGGTGTGAAAGTGATTGACATTCACAGAAGACTTCAAGCACAGTGCAGTGATGAGACTCATAGCTGCGGTAAAACATTTGAATGATGCAAGCATGAGAAA
Source organism: Clarias macrocephalus (assembly GCA_011419295.1). Taxonomy (NCBI): domain Eukaryota; kingdom Metazoa; phylum Chordata; class Actinopteri; order Siluriformes; family Clariidae; genus Clarias; species Clarias macrocephalus. Next base: position 7,204 of record JAAGKR010007631.1, on the reverse strand, counting down.
GAAGGTCGTACGCCAGTGAATGAGGATCCCGGCCTACAGTAGGTGGCTCGGAACCTACTGCAGTCATTCAAATGAACATTCAGCAAGTGGAACAGCTGAACCTTGAAAATGAACAGATAACTTGTGACGAACATGCAGAAATGATGCATCTCTCTGTGGGAACTGTGCACACAACCAACATTGTTTACCAACACCACATTACAGGAACGTATTGCCACATCGCCCATACAGTCCTGGACTCTCTCCATGTCATTTCCACATGTTAGGGCCATTAAAAGTGTTCCTGGGAGGCCGTGTTTCAGACGTGAAGCAGGCAGCCTGATCATGGCTCCAGCATTCTGATGGAAACCTTTTACCCTTGCACTGGAACAGCATGATTCAAATCACACATTCCTCCCACTGACTTAACAGTGAAGTCAATCTGAAGGTATTCTGTTACATTTGAGGAGTCGAGAATGTAAATGCAAGAATTATTTTATTCATAAAAATGACAGCAGCAGCAACAACAACAACAACGACAATAATAATAATAATAATAATAATAATAATAATAATAATAAACAAAACTTCAACAAGGAACAAGCATTAGAGACCTACAGTAGCATCTCATAAACACAATGCCAACACTCTTAACATTTAAACTAAATACCCAACAACAAAACTCCAAACCATGCAGCTTAAATAACCTGTTATTATTTCATTCTGTTCATTCTTTCTTTTTTAGGTAAAAATGACCAACAGGTCTCCTCGCTCGCTTTTAGTCAAAGCTCATCAGCCACAAACACCCAAACCACATTCACTCCCCTCCCTGAACAGCTTGTACAGACTGAAAAGTGACAGAATGTCTGCATTCATGCCATTTTGTTCACCTTGCGACTGTCATCATCATCATCATCATCATCATCAGCAGCAGCAGCAGCAGCCATGACCTTTTGTTCTTTTCTGCTGGTTCTCACCTGCCTTCAGGCCTTCACTGTCGCAGAGAATAAGATAATGTTAATTTTTTTTTTTTTTTTTAATATTCAAAACATTTTGTTTAGTTGCTGCTCTTGTTGTTGCTGGCAGTAGTAGTATCAGTAGTGTCTAACTTCGCCTGTTAATGATGTGTCTGAGGTCATTCAAAATTATCAGGATTAATAAAACGTTTGAAAAAGTGATGTTATGAAACTGGTTTTGTTTACAACATAGTTAATTATTTTCCCAATAACATTTATACACTCATATCATGTGAAATTCAAATTCAAATTTTATTTGTCACAGTCATACACAGTACGATATGTAGTGAAATGCTTGAACGACCGCCGCAACTTAAAATAAAAGATTATTAATGGGAAATAAATATGAATAAGCAGAAATAAAATAGAAAATAAATTAGCTAAGAAAGAATAAAATATCTATAGAGTACAAAAAAAATACAATATAAGAAAAATATAGGAAAACATATAATAAATTTACAAATATGGACAAGAAATTATCCAGCGTAAAAATAGAAAAATATGGGAATTTTAGTGTGGAAAATGACCTGGGGGTGACTAAATATGCATGAAAGTTTCTTATTTAAAGTGACTTATGTGCGACCATGTCATCTTGTTTGTGCATCATTTGTGCACACAAAATAAACAATCAACCGTTAGATATTAAATGTTACATTTTTAATACAGGCCCATACTGTCCGAATGGCTTCAACCTGGTCTTGTTTATTTATTTATTTATTTTTGTATATTCTTTTGCAGACACCATGACTCATTTTTTTCTTTATTTTTTTTAATCTGCAGACACTGTAGTGTTGATGTTGATCTGTGTGTTCATAAACAACTGCTTAGTCATTATGACTTCATGGTTTAATGTTAGGGAAATTTTAACAGTTTGATTTCTCTTTCATTAGGCCTGTTTACCTCTGACTTTAAGAAAGCACCAAGAGAGACAACTCACTCTCATGGACTTGTACGGTGGAGACACTAAATAATTGATTCAAGCACGGCACCTGCAGTGGCACCAACTCTAGTTGGCAGTAGTTGAGTGCTGTTATAGAAAATTAATCACCAGCTTCTAAACACTCAGAATCTGGAATTCATACTCAGGTATATTGAATACACCAGATAAAATGTATCACATTTAGGAGAACATATAATCAGTGTGTTAGCACATGATTGGTGAATAAATTAATTTTCACACAGATGCAAATGGAGCATCTAAATGCTGTTTTGAGTCCCATAAACGTCCAGTTCCTGCGAGTAACATTGTGGCATATAAGGAAACACGCATAGGTTGTCGACAGCCTGGAATAATGTGAGCTTTCAAACTCTTATTTAATTTTAATAATTCATTAGATTTTTTTTTTCATAAACTCCCTTATGGTTGTATAAATATCATTGATTCATACACACACACACACATTCACATTCCATACAAACTTAATTCTTTTGATTGTGTAAAGCTGCTTTGCGACAATGTCAATTGTTATAAGCGCTATACAAATAAAATTGAATTGGATTGAATTGAATATACATTTAACTTCAAATAACCATTAACAATGAATAAAACAATACACTTTAAGAAGTAGTTTTGAAAGTTTGGAAGACATGCAAGTTTTTTTTTTTTTTTTTGGTTTTATTAACATTCAATAACAAAATTGAAAAAGATGATCCTCCCTATAATAAAAGGGGTTAATGTGTTTTTGTAAAACAAATACTTATTTAATGACTTATTCAAAGACATAGAAATATTTTCCGAAAGAAAAACACTAACATTTAACGTTTAACTAAATGTTTAACACGTTTACGCATCTCATTTCCAGAGATGTAAAGAGTAATAAAAAAAAGTTTTGTACTCAAGTACAGTACAAGTACTGTTACCTCGGTGAAATAGAAATTTTACTAAAGTACAAGTAAAGTTACCATTATAAAAATCTACTCAAATAAGTAGCTCATTAATAATTTTAAGTTACCGAGTTATTATTATTATTATTATTATTATTATTATTATTATTATTATTATTTTTTTTTTACCAGCGGGGTGGGATGCGGGATTCTAGTGTAGTTCAAAAAAGACAAGTGGACATAAATCTCAAACTAGGGGTCAAAATCAAAGGGGTCAAGGGGGTCGACACTGCGCCGGATAGCCGAGGGCGAGAAAAGAGCTCAGAGCTGAGAGTAACTGTCGGAACTGTGCAATAACGTTCAGAACAAAACCTTTATCAGCCTCTTTCAACGTCACTAAATTATAATACAAAACAAAGTAAAAGTAAAGAAAAGTGTAAAAGAACAGCGTTCCTGGGGTGAGCAGCACACTTGAGTTCCTACTCCATTCTCTCCTTCTCACACACACACACACACACACACACACACACACACCTCTGCAGTGCACACACTGGGGGAGGGGCGGCGACTCTTAAAATAGCAACACACACACACATACAGTAATGTGGGAAACAACATAGTAGTGGCAGTTATGATGGCCAGAGGTTCACCTCATAAGAATTTGATGCCATTTCACTTTCAGCTGTGTCTGAATCACTGAATCATTTGTTTCCGAGAGTTTTTAGTGTGTTTGTTCTCATCGCCTATACTGTAAATCAATCAGTGTTTCAGTTTCTGGGGTGCATCTTTTTCTCTCTTCCTTGTAGCATTATGTTTATTGTTTTTCATTTTCTTTCATTTATCTGGAACTCAGTAGCGAATATGATTTCAAAATGTAGCAAGTACAATACTTCAAGCAAAACATACATAATTAAAAGTAAAATTACAGATTTTAATTTTAAAAAGTAGAACAATATAATTTGTTATTATAACAAATATAATTTGTTACTTTCCACCTCTGTCTATGTCCTCTATATTCATTCCCCTTACAAACGTATAAAAATGTATTTGTACTTCATCACAGGAAGCAGTTAAACAGACACTAATGTATTTTTACATGTCAGGGTGTCTTTGAGAAAGAGGTTTGAACTGAGGAACCCATGACAACTTAAGTTATAAACCAGGGTATTAGAAAAAAAAAATGTTTGTGAGTTGTAGAAGCCGACTTAATGTTCATCTTGAAGTCAGATACACGGTTTTAACCAGAGCTGGAACATCTACTTCCTCTTCCTCCTCTTCCTCCTCCTCCTCCTGCTGCTCTTCCCCTCACCCCTGTAGCAGTAAGTGAATTTATCATAGATTTAATAAAATGTTATATATTATACACATGCATGTACACACACACACACACACACACACACACACACACACACACACACACACACACACACACACACACACAAAAATCTAACTGGGATCTTCTAAACCAACAAACATATCAACATATCAAACTGCACCTCACACAACTCAAAAACTAAACAGTAAAACTATAATAATAATAATAATAATAATAATAATAATAATAATAATAATAATAATAATAATAATAATAATAAATAAATACAACCTTTTCTTTTCTGAATGAAACAGGAAATGACTCAACCATAAAGGCCACTTGACTTGGCTTTAACATTAAATAAATCCAGCAGCATGTCCAGCATGTTCCTAATTTTAGAAAAAACCTAAAATTCTAAAACTTAACGTTTCACAAACTGACCCATAAATTTCCCTCCTTCGGTCTTTCAGTCCTGCATATGCAGTTCTTCCTCCTTTCTTTCTTCTTCGGGGTATCTGTTGGTGGTTACCTGGTAAAGGACTGGTGCGTTAGCCCCATCATCTGGTAAGACGTGTGAAATAGCATTTTGCTCACTCACTCACTCACTCATTGTCTATAGAGCTTTATCCTGTATCCAGGGTCACAGGGGGCAGCTACACCCTGGATGGTCTTTGGACTGTGGGAGGAAACCGGGTTACTCGCAAACTTCATGCACACAGAGACGGGAATTGAGATGGCAATCGAACCCGGACCCTGAAGGTGCAAGGTGACAGTGCTGACCACTGCACCCCCGTGCCACCAGCATTTTGCTATATGGAGTAAATAAAGAGCTAAAAATAAATATGTAAACAATACAGCCTCTATATTTCTTAAGTTATATATATATATATAATTAATTTATCTTTAGCTTTTTTAAACATTGAACAGAAAGAAACTTTTCCAGTCAAATAGAATTTATTAACTGCAAAAAATTTATCATGCCTCAACTGTTAGTTGTTACAAGTGTTAGACATAAAAAAAAATAAAATAATAAAATAACAAAATCATCAAAATGTGGCCAAATTACACATTTCTGCCTGCTAAACCAACATTTTTCATTCATGTTAAACTTGTGTGAAAGAATCATGTTGACTTAACATAATCTTTATCATTTACTGTAATAGCAATCGATTGTGTAATTGTAATGTAATTATGTCTATGATACTCCATTATTATTGACAAGTCGAACATGTTTTTTGTACTACTTATGTTACTACAACTAGATGTTATACGAGAATATATACCAGCCCGATTTTCTCACGCTGTAGTGACTCTTAAAGACAAACTCCAGAGGCAGTAAATATGTAATTCATCCTTTTTTATTAGGGAACAACTTATAACAGGTACCATACTTTCATAAAACACTAACAATCTAATTCACAAACTAAAAAAAAAATTATGTTGGGTTTAATTAATTTTCTCGTCAACATGTTCCACAGTTAAACTCAACTAACATTTGTAAGGGCGTTTATTCACAACAAGATTATTGTCACAAGTATTTTAATAACAATTGGCACCGTTTGAAATGCAGCACAGAAATCGAGAAATTGAGAATATTATAGTCCAACAATACAAAAGACATACTGTACACAATATACAACATATTCTATTTATTTTAGTTTTTCTTTACCAACACTTCTGTCAACAAAATTGTGTTAAAACATTTAATTTACCATATTAACAAAATTAATTTATCCTATTTTTTGCTATCAAATACAAATCCCCCCCCACAAGTTTTGCTGACTTTCTGCAAAGTCTAAATATATTGCATCCAAAAAAAAAACATCCAAACATTTTCAAAATGTTTACAAAAAAGGCCTTAATGTAGTGCTTGATGTTGGTTTACTCAAAGTTTGTTTTTAAGCATCTGTACCTTTGGTGAAAGTTTGGAAGCATCCAGCTGATGGAAGAGCCTCTGCAGTACCTCAAAGAATGTTTTCAGTTCCTGAGGTTCATTGCATATATGACACCCATTAAGAGCACACATGCAGTACTGATGTCTCCCAAGTCGTGAAGCACTTCAACCACTGGAGGGGTCGTGGCATCACCTCCCTCAACACTGATGCTGTAGATGCCAAATACAACATGTTCAAGATCCTCTCTCCTGCAGCGCCATCTGTATCCTATTGTTACACACACAAAAAGCAAAAATGAAATAATAGACTAATACAGAATTCCAAAGTACACCGGTGATCTGAGACCATCTAATAGCAGCTTTATCTTGTCATTTTTTAAGGCTAATTGGATATTGTGATATTCTGAAGAGCCCAACGGTACCGTTACTTTTGCTATATATACTTATATACTTTTCACCAAATAATGGAAAGATATGTAGGAGACCAACCTGCGACACGTGGCTAAATCTGTTAGCTGGCTAATTTCAGTCTAAAACAAACACTAGGCCTCTCTAAAACTACAGAAGCAGGCCAAAGTTAAATACCAATATACAGTTTACATCTTACCTTTTTCGGGTGTTGACCTACATAACGCACGCAGGTGTAGTTTGATTCATCTTGTTCTTCTGGACACACACACACACACACACACGCACACGCACGCGCACGCGCACGCACACACGCACACGCGCACACGCACACGCACACGCACACACGCACACACACACACACACACACACACTTGAGGTAATTTGGGAATGCCAGTTAGCCTAATCAGTACACAATTCTAGAGTGAATGATGTAAAATGTAAACATAAGATGCCTTTTAGCAGCGCTGATGCAGCTAGTCAGCAGTATACAGCATGTTGTTTACAGTATGGCATTGCCAGAAAAAAGTGAAATTTCCAAACCAGGAAATGATAGAGAACTGTTTAACACATTGAACACAAAAAAAAAAAGTATCTCCATTTCTACATCATTTATTAAGCATTTAGCATTTAGAGGGATAAGCAATGCTTGATGGATGCATGAAAAACGTGTCCACACAGGTCCAAATGGGGCAGTGGTGTATTGCTTCACATACTAGAACACTTCAATAACTGTACAGGTTAGTAAATGAATGATCATCCAAAAGT
>JAAGKR010007630.1:0-35554 GCA_011419295.1 Clarias macrocephalus | reverse complement strand
TTTTTTTTTGTTTTTTAAAGAAGGCACAATTTACTTACATGCTCCTCAAAAAATATTATTATAAATATAAACAATTAAATAGTTCTGTCATTATTTTAAAAAAATCAATCTATCATCATCATCAAAATATATATTTTTCTTTTTGGCAATACCTGTATGTCAATACCACTGTATTTATTTACTATAAAGATAGTTATAATTTGACATTGTATACTGGCTAATTTGTTTTCGAGGTTTGGCTTGAACCAGGGCTGCATGGTATTGGTGAAAGCGCATAATAAAACATGAAAGTACAAATCACTCCGATGTTTAATTCCACACAAATACAATGTGACAAGAACTCTCAATATTGGGACTAAACAGTGTGTTAGTGAGACTAATCAGCAATAAAGGCTTCGTTTTGGTGTAATGGAAAAGGGTCATGTGGTCTGATGAGTGAAGAACGACCCTATCACAGAGCGATACACTGTTTAAGCCTCTAGAGCAGATTTCTTTTAAAAAGTCCAGTTAATAAAATTTTCCTTTGTTTTTGTTTCTCAGCTAACCTTTTAGAATGAGCGAAGGCATGTAAGGGCTGTGGTGTAGCAGGAAAACATATAGGACAAAGACCATTAAAAGTAATGGATTCAATGTGCAATTGCATGCACAACACTGGCTGTGCTAACGAGCTCATTCTGAGCAGGAACAATGATTCTTGGATTCACACAGACCATGTTATTATTATTTTTTTTTACATAAAGTTATAAACAGTTATTTTGCAAAAAATTAAGTCCTTTTAATGAGAACTTTCAGGATATCCTTACTCTATTCTAAGTGTGTTCAGGAAAACTTCCTCTTTCATGCAACATTGTGATACCCAGATGATCTTGGCAAGCCAATGATGGACAAAAGAATGCATAACATCAATTGGCGACTTCTTCACCTTCTCCTCAAAAGACCTGGCAAAACTGAACTACTGTTCTACTGTACTGTGACACTGAAACCTAACCATGCGGAAGGCCCGGGGTTCGATTCCCAGCCAATGCCCAAACCCCAGCCACTGGATGCATTGCTGGTCCCAATCCTGGATAAAATGGTAGGGTTCTGTCATCAGACTTAATGTGATAATGAAAGGTATGATCTGGAAAACAAAAACAGTCAGGGAGAATTTTGACCTCAGGCATGGGGTCATGTGAGGCTAATAAAACCTGGGACTGTCCCAGCATGATGTAGACCTGGACATATAAAGGAGGAGAGTTTGAACAGTGTAAAACCCCGGGCACTGAGACAAACAAAGCCCAGACTTAAATAGCAGGGACCACTAAATGCGTCTCTATTATCAGTGCTAAACATATCTCCAGTGACAAGCTGTAAGCACGATGCACTGCATGCCTCTCTACACTGTCACCCTCCTCAGCTGATCACGTGACACGTTTATTCTTTAAAGTCTAATAGGTTGGGAATCGCGGGGGAAGAAAGTATGTATACAATAATGCAGGTGTGAAAACAAAACAAGGCTGAGTATCATGACCCAGGTTCCGACACTCACCCAACTCTTCTCCCAGCACACAAGCTGCTGATCTCAATCACGGCTCCTGGTCTCTACAAACTCACCCGGTCGTCCATTGTTTACTTCTCTGCAGCTTTATTGTTTTTAAAGCGAAAGAGAAGGAGTTCAGAGGACGGTGAAGCAGCATACAGCTGTTGCTCGCGAAATAACTCCGCCCACTAGTGTAATGCGGCTATTTGATTGGACCATACGTCCTGTCTCTACCGGAAATAAAAAAATAAAAGTCCACAAATATGACGTCAGACGCTTTTTTATTATTATTACTTCTATATGCAAGATTATTAAAACGCACTGGAAATCCCGGGTGTTTGGTGGATTCCTCATATTTTATTAATTAGCAGGACTGGATGGCAAATGTTTTTGAAAAATCCGATTATTGTTAAAAATATATAATAATAGTAATAATAATAGAGAGAGCTTGGCAACGCGTGCCACACAACCGCACTCACGTGACCTTGAAAAGGAGGAAGCGAAAGATTCGAGTCCGTTTCTGTTATTTTGGTTTTGGTAAGGGTTTTTTCTTTTTTTTTTTTTTTTTGAAGCAGGCATCATTTACCTACATGCTCCTCAAGACAATATAAATATAAATAGTTCTGTCATTATTTAAAAATAATTGAGGATGTCATTAAAACATTCTCATTAAAAAATTATATATTTTTATTTCAATACATTTGGCAATAATTACCTGTACGCCAATACCACTGTACTTATTTACTAAAAGATTTAGATTTAAATATTTTCTCAAATTACTGATGCTGAATTTCCAATATAAAAAGACAAGCCAGAGGGAAACTTGATTAATACCCTTGATATATATATATATATATATATATATATATATATATATATATATATTTTTTTTTTTTTATTGCTACAAATGCCCCTGCTTTATGTTACATAAATACACTGCCTGATCAAAAAAAAATAATTCACCACCTGGATACAACTAAGCAAACAGTTAAGAGCCTTCTATTGGATAAGAACTAGTTATTACTGTGGTTCAGCTGGTGAAATGTAATTTAACAATAGCTGATGCGTGAGTACCTTCTTATTTCTTAAGCAACAAGGAAAGTCAATAATACTAATACAAATGTATTGAAACAAATTGTACATGTACTGTACTTTATTACACACGAAAATGAAAGCAAATTTGAAAATTTAAGTATGGACGAGCGGGCACTTCTTCTTGCATCGTTCACCGAGCCTGTGGTCGCTTTACATGACAATTTTTTATTGTCTCTGGACATAGTGTTGCATTCCTCCCTTTCACTGCATGCGGAAGCATACCAAAAAGCATGATAGGTGGTGTTGAGTTTTATGATTTTTATTATTATTATTATTATTATAACACATGACTAGGGTTCACATTTATTATATAATATTTGAGGAAGAATCAGTAACAGTAAGAGGTTCTGCAAAGACATGTAAACTAGCATACCAAACACTTTATACTCATAGTAGAGTTCATGTAGGCAGCAGGTTGGCAGCAAGATTGCATGTTACCTGAATCGGTTAAATTAATCTTCCTCCTGTGTTTATGCAATTCTGCAAATCATGCACATATCAGCAACAACAACTCTTTTTTTTATTCTTCACAGGATGAATGTGATTAGCAGAATGAACCATGGGTGCCACTGCAGTTTAGGGGTTTATTAAAAGTGCAGTTTAAACAAATCCCAAATGGATCGTCAGGGTAAGGGTTAAAAACACAGAGAGGTTTGGGCAATGAGCAAACTAAAGTGAAGACAGAATCCAAAGAGCAATATTCAAAAAAGAGCCAAGATAAAAAAACATGAACAACACAGGCATGGAATGTCAGAGTAATGTGAGATTCAGATCATTCAAATCACGCTAATGAGACATTGTGTGTTAAAGTAGAATGTGTGAATTGGAAACAGGTGTGTAAGGTGGTGTTCAAGAGCCTTTCACTAACGATCACCTTCGAACTGGAAAAAAAAAAAGTCACATTCAGTTCCATGTGCTAATTCTGATGGCAGATTTATACAGTCACATTCAGATATACACTGGCTGGCCATAAAAAAAAACAGTCTTTAACGTTTCTTTTGACTGCTTTTATCTTTGGTTACATCATGCGATATGGTGGCCAATCCATGTGTGAAAAGGATTCCTCATGCTCCCAGCATCTGAGTCCTGGAATATGGTTGTGCCATCACAAAGGAAAAAATCCATTGATGTGATACCCTGGTCATTCAGTACATTCCGGTCATGAGCATTTTTGTCACATAATGTTGTCTGAGGGAACCCCAGATCCTAATACTGTATCCAGAGTCCCTCTGGATCCCTCTGCTGCACTTTGTTCTCATCCAGATGCACCCATTGCTCTGGACTAGGTTCAATCTGGATTCGCTTATGCTTCCTAGCAAATTGAAGCTTTCTTTTCTTGATTGTCCTTACAAGTGGTTTTCTTATGATCACACAACTATTTAGTTCCAGTCCTCAGAGTTCTTGTTACACTGTGTGTGTGTGCATGTGTGTTTGTGTGCAAATGCTTTTAATTTGACTATTATACACAGCTAAGATTTCTACTTTAAATTTTTTTTACGATGTGACATCACCAAGTGTTTATTCCAACCACATTTCTTCTGCAAAGTTGATGGTTCAGCAGTATCCTTCTGAGATTTAATAATGCATTGGACAGTTCTTAACCCAATTCCAGTAATTTTTAATGTTTCTTGGCTTGATGCAGGACAATAATTTGATCCTTCTGAAATGTTTTTTTTTTTTTTTTTTTTGGCAAGGGAGTGTATGAGGGTAACTGGCACAAACGCGCTCATGTGATCTTGCGTGTATCTGTATCTTGATACTGTGTATCTAAAGTAACAAAATTCATGATATGAGCATTTTTGTTTGAAATTTATTTGACAATAAAGCACAGTTGATGAATTGGTCCGACTGCTTTTATTTGTGTTAAAGTTTAAGGTTAGCGGTGCTAATACTTAATGCATTCTGATGCTAAAGGTAGCTAAAAACTACCACTGCCATTATTACTTTATAAAAAGTTATGAGAAGTTGTTGAGGCATTTGTAAAAATAATTAAGGTTTCTGCGACATGATGGGAATGCAGTATTGTTTTTCGTCCTTACAGGCAGAATCTCAGCTATTAGGTGGGAATTAACTTAGAGGATTACATGAAATTATAAATTCTTTTGTGATAACTAAATGGCAACACCACCCCAGGCCTCCTGACAAATTTTTGCCACGGAAATGCTGGCTATGATAGAAACGGGACATGACATGGAGCAGTACTTGTATAAGAAAATCCTAAATAACATGGTCAGGAGGAGCCATTCAGCATAACTTGTGGTTCTACAGGGAAATGAGCAAATAATCATCTGAGGGAGAGAGAGAGAGAACAGAGGGAGAGAATGGTGTAAACAGAAAGAGAGGAAAGAACATGGGAAACAGGTCTTTGCTCTTCCATTCAAGAATCTGATGATTGTGCTGTGTTGAAATGTGCTCTCTAGTTGTTTTTATTTGTATTGGTTGTGATGAGTCTTTTATGCTTTTTAACTTTATTATTGGGTTTCAAAAGGCATATGTCTTTTATTCCAATTTGTTTAAGCACTCACAAAAAGACAAAAGGGAAACCCAGGGTTCTGTTTCTGTAAATTGTTCGTTCTTATTTTTTGTTTAATTAGTAATTAAGACTTGAAAAGTCATGTTGCAAGAACAAATTGAATTATTGTCCGTTATCAAAACGAACTAATGGATCTCCTTACAAAAAGTTTCTGGACTTGACCAGGAGAATGAAGTTAAATTGATTTCTCTTGGTCAGCTTTCCTGCTGATCATCGACTCCATGGTTGGAGTATAAGAATAAACATGAAGGCATCAGAAACTCTGGGTTTCATACCATCTTGGCATTAGCAAGACTGCACTGTGTGGGTGCAATTCTAGTGAAGCCCAGCAGGAGGCAGTGTCAAAGCCTGCTATACAAGAGGAAAAACTACTTGTGGTAAAAGTCTTATACTTTTATTTTTATTTTTTACTACACACATGGAATGCTTCTAGAAAACTAGATGGAAATCTAGATCTAGGTGGACATTGTGATGGCTTATATGCTAAAAGTAGCCATTTGCTTAAGATTATCCATATTGTAGATGGGGTACCATTGCTGTACAGTTTACCCTCAGGTATTGTATTCAACCTGAGCTGTAGTAAAAGTGACAGTGCACATGTGAATTGATACCACAAGCATGGTGACCTCACTGCTGATCAGACTGTTGCCTATAGTTACTCAATCTGCTGGAGACCAACAGAGAACATCTTCAGATATCTCATGTAAAGAACTTACTGGGATAGTTTATGATGTCTAGTTCGAAGCAGATGGTAAATGTGATGAAACTGTGCTCCATGTCTTATAAAAATATAATGACACAGTGACCTCATGTAAACATCAAAGGCCTATACTTTTGAAAATGCTGTAGTTTCTTCCATGACAAACAGCTTATTAGGTGCAATGACGTCAAACATACCAACATGCTGCTTCATGCCTCTACACATACCTGTACACTTATCGCGCATTAAACATTATTGTGTAGGTTCCCCTTGTTCCACAAGGGTGGTTGTATGTTCCACAAGGCCTCTGGGGGTGTGCTGTGGTATCTAGCAATAGGATGATGGTAGCAGATCCTTTGGATGCTATGAGTTGCAGGGTGGGGCCTCTGTAGATCGGACCTGTTTGTCCGGTGCATCGCATGGATGCCCAGTTGGATTGGGACCTGGGGATTTTTTTAAGCTGGGTTGGCTGCCTCGGGCTCTTTGCCTGCTGTGCCCCATATGCAGTGGCCTATGGGACACTGGGTGTTCTGGTGCTTTTCTATCATGGCCAGCATTGACTTTTTTGGTTAGTTTGGTTCTGCATTAGCTCTTCTGTGAGATTGGACTGAATGAGCTGGCTTTTGGACCCAGTGGGTAGAGGTGAGCCTTGGTTGCCCACGATCCTGCCACCAGTTCACTTGTATATAGTTGACAATCAATTTTAATGTGCTAATGTTATGTGGCGATAATATTAAGGGTCATATGTCTGTGACTGGAGTTAAAGCTTCTTTGAAGACTGAGATGAAGAGCTGGATGTCTCACTTGGTACCTTTCGGTGTGCATGTCTTGTTAACCAATTGTTCTGTCACTATAACATTTGCAGTATTAGAGAGGAAATCAGACCAGGATAGTCTCTTCACCTTGAATGGCATAGTATTATGGTATTATCATAGTAACTGTATGAATAAGGTGTATTATTTTCTGTATTGTAGAGACTAGTGTAGTAGAACTGGGGATAATTTAACAGAACATACTGCCACCAAATTTGACTTGTCTTGATTTTTTTATTAAAGTTAGAGCACTGGATCTTCTTTACTCAGTCATTCAACCAAAAAAATGTATTTGAGCCAACTAACTGCCTTGCCCCACCCTGCAGTCAGTTTTTCAGTTCATGTGTTTGCTCAAGCTAATGTATTATTTAGTCTCAAAACCACTCTGTTAGAGACTGGGTTTACACTTACATGAGGGAGAGAGAGAGAGAAAAAAGGAGGAAGGGAATGATTATGTCTTAACCTCATTTGAAGCTTAATTGTAGCAGGGTTTTACTGAACAGAACGTCCATTATAAGGTGCGCGCATACGCATACACACACATGCACACCCTCGTCACAGGCTTACCAGCCCAACTCAAGATTTACAATAATATGCTTAGAAATAGTGCTTTAAGGCTCATTTTCATCTGTATGTAATTGACAAAACAGCAAAAGTGTGTGCGTATGTTTGTGAGTGTCTGATGAGTGCTACTATTCTACGTCTAGCTTAAACTGTATGTCTGCTGATAGTGACAATGTGTATGTCTTTGTGTCTGTGTCTGATGAGAGCTACTATTCTATATCTAGCTTGTACTGTATGTCAGCTGATAATGAAGATGTGTTGTGTTTTGTGTGTGTGTGTGTGTGTGTGTGTGTGTGTGTGTGTGTGTGTGTGTGTGTGTGTGTGTGTGTGTGTATCTGTGTCTGTGCATGCTTATCTGGTTGCATCCTTCATATGGTGTTAATCAAGCATGCTGTAATGTCTGTGTTCAGCTTCACTCAAACACACGGTTACAGCAGGGGAGTCATTTGTGTGTGTGTGTGTGAGAGAGAGAGAGAGAGAGAGAGAGAGAGAGGAGAGAGAGAGAGAGAGAGTGGCTTGCATAAAAGTATCTGGGTCACAGTCATACTACTACAGTATTATGAGGCTGATTTTCCAGGATGATGAAATCTCTCTCTCTCTCTCTCTCTCTCTCTCTCTCTCTCTCTCTCATTCGACTCCCTGCCTCCCTCCCAAGCTTAAAGTGACTAATCAAATGAATGCTGATGCATCACAGTTTTGTGTCCAGCGGAGGTCAAAGAGGTCACATTATACCTGGCATCACATCAATATGTACAGGACACAGGAAGGGCCAATTTGCAGAACGTATGATATCTTCATTGTAAAATGTATTGCTGTGTACATCTTTCTTTAAATAGCTGCATTATTCTGATCAGTGTTGTGGTGGATCCTGACGCTGTTCCAGAAACACTGGATGTTAAGCGGGAATCCACCATGGATGAGACCCACACACTAATCCTTACCAGGGACAAATTAGAGTTACTGAGTCATCTTTTGGCATGTAGGTGAATCAGAAAACATGAAAGAATCCCACATGGACACAGGACAATGTCTCACATTCCATGCATGAAGTCTTGGAAAGCAGTGCTGTCCGGGTTCGATTCTCACTTCCAGTCTGGTGTGTATGGAGTTTGCATGCTCTCCATGTGCTTCATGGGTTTCCTCCCACAGTCCTATGACATGCAAATTAGGCTAATTGTAGTGGCAGATTGCCTGTAGTGTGGAAATGTTGACGGGTCATAGAAATGGGAATAAATACAATGGTCACCATTGGCCTCCACAGCCTCCAAAGTTGTACTACAGAGGTTCCTAGATGGATGGATGTTTGAGGTAATTGAGGCAGTCTGGCTTTGACTTGCATTAAGGCTGGCAGAGACCATGCTGTGCACGTGTGCACATGTGGTCCATTCATGCTCTGCTTGCACTGTTAACTGCTTTCCATTCAGCACTTAGTGGTCCTGGTCGCGCCTGGTTTATGCAGGAAAGATTCCCGGTTTGGATGACGTCGTTGGCGGTGGGCGGGGAAAACCGTTCTCTTGCCCGGTGAGTGAGCGAAGCAGTCTGGTGTGTATGATCTTCTCTTGCGTGTGTGTGTGTGTGTGTGTTCGGATATCACGTCCTGCAGTGAAAGACATCTTTTCAGCACCTTGAACCTGCACCGATCATCACCGGCAAACCTGCGCGCGCATCTCGCGCGTGCTCATCTCCTTAGCGCGAGACGCACCGGCCTAAGTGGACAGCGCGCGACAAATAAGCTTTGCAGATTCGTGAGTGATAAGGTGAGTATTCTATACAGTTGGCGTTTTGGGACGTAGTAGAGGATTCAGTAATAATAGCATGTGCACCATGGCCAAGTTCCGTTAGTGCTTGCTGTGGTGCTTTATAATAAGCTTTGTTATTTTTTCCCATTATTATTATTATTAACATTATAAGGCAGACGTCATCATGTTCTCGCGCTCATTGCAACGTTTCTTGCATTTCCTCCTGAAACTGTGACACAACCGGGCGTGCCTCGCACACTGCTGTATCGATTCTGCTGGTCCAAGCTCGCGCCTGTGCATTGCACTGTTGCCAGATTGCGTGGTTTCCCTCCATTCTGAGCTATATTTGACTGTTCCCCTTTTTAAAGACAATTTACTGATTGATTATCTCTCTTATTTGTAATCAATTTTGCAATCTTGAATCTGACCCAATCTGGCATCCCTATAGGCATATGCATCCCTATATGCAGAATTGTATTGGACAAGGCCTCTGCATCTTTCAGTGTGGAGCATCAGCTGATGTCCTGAGCTTTTCCAGTAAAGGCTGCGTGTACAGTAGGTGTCTGCATTACAGGCTTCACGCTTACCCAGCTGCAGTCACCCAGGCTATTCAACGGATCTTCATCTTTTTTTATAATCTTTCATTTGATAAGTTAGTATTGTGTGCATTTCAGGACAAATGGTAGTCTCGAGTGGTTTGCGAGCCTCGGATGTAGGTGTAGATTTGGGGTGTGGTTCTGATTCTCTCTGCGAGTGCTTCGATTTTTATTATTGCACCTGATCTAACTCTTCAGTTCAATGCTTAATAATAGGTTGATGATGATGATGATGATGATGATGTTGAAGTTGATAAAGCTGTCAAATCTGCTATTAAGAACATCCCGAAAGAAGAATAGTGCTAAGACACTGAGGTATCTAATAAATTGTATTTTTAAATCCTGTTTTGACTGCAGTGGACAACATTGCAGCCTCACAGCTCCAGGGTCAATGGTTCGATCCTGAGCTTGAGCTCAAGTTACTGTCTGTGTGGAGCTGTTAGTGTTTACTATGTAATGTCTTCGCATAATTTTCTTGATTCTTCCTACCTTCCCGTAACATCAATGTAGGTGGATTGTTTACCTTAAGATGAACATGTGCCATGGTGCCCTGTGGTGGACTGTCTCACATCCAGGGCTCCTGGGATGGACTCTGGATCCAATATGACCCTGAAAAGAAAAAAGCTTTTATGTTTTTATGTTTTATGTAAACTCCAAAACATATCTAGTCAGATAACACTGACTGCAGAATGCAAAGAAATGAAACTATTATTGATCAAAGTTTTTATTAAAAGTTTCTCAAAATTTGTTGCGTATCTCAGGATACCAATGCTACTCATACTGGATTGCGTTTTTACACTATAGCGCCTCTTATACTGTAAGTTCAAGCTTACAATTATTCTTGCCTTTATTTAGACACACTTGCATTGCAGGGTTAATGCTGCCTTGTTCAGCCTGTTCGTCTTAGTTTGCAATTGTGGATCATAAGGTCATATTAGTGTTGATCATCTTGGACCAGTTCTTCCAGTAGTCATACTGCAAAGACTGCACCGTTGTGGTCAGAAGTATACATACACTCATTGCGAACATGAACGTCATGGCAATATTGGGCTTTGAATGATTTATTTGGCCTGGTCTTTTGGACACAGAAGGAGCCCCAAGAATTTGCAGCATAAATGATCAGTTCTGAAGTAGCTGTTAATTTGTCAAGCTCGCATGTCTCTTTATATCAATGACGGTAATTGGCTACAGATGATAATGTCTTTCAATATAAAAAGAGCCTGTTTGACATGACTCATTGGATTGACCAATGCACACTACCATGGAGAACGGAGAAAGAGGGTGGTAGAGGGTCATTTCTAAAAAAAGAAACTCCACATACCAATTTCAGTTGAAACAATTGTACTTAAGTGTGTAGCCACTTTGATAAGGTCTAAAAGAAGACCAAACCTGTCATGATTAGGAAGAACCCAGGAACCCCTAAACCCCCACCACTACATTACCATCGACTGGAAGGCTGTCATCCAAGAAACAAACATCCTGCTCCAAAATCAACACCTTCAAACTTGACTAAATTATGCAGTCGATCACATGGACAAGTACAGAGCCTTCTAGAGGAAAGTTTTGGCCAGAGGTATGTTTGAATGCGTAACAGTGAGGCATTCAACCCCAGGAACATTGTACCCACTGTTAAGCAGGGTTTAGTGGTAGCATTCCACTAAATGTCTTTTGGGGATATTTTACTGTGAGTGACACTGTAGCATTGCACAAAGTAGATGGACTACCTCAAAATTCTTAAGCATGAAGTCAAATCGTCAGTGGAGTTGCGGTTAAAACTTGGACAGACATGAGTGTCCTAAAAAGACAATGAGTTTTGGAATGTATAAATTAGAGCTAATTTGAATTCTGTTGAACGTCTATCCTTTTAAATATTTGTGCACCGGGCTTAAAATCCAGGGTGATGTGAGGAAACCAAATTTAGACAAATTGAATTGAAATCTACAGTACCATCAATCACTGCAGAGAAGACTGGTCAAAAATACAGACAGAATTCTGCCTGAAGCTTGTTGATGGTGACCAAAAGCATCTGCTAAAAGTGAAACTTGTTGAAGGACATTCACCCAAATATTAGGTGTGCTTTAGGTATGTTTTTGAATCTGGATTGATTTTGGGAATCCCCAAATAAATTACAACTTGAGTACCAAATTTTCATATTCATTTGTATATTCTTTCATCATTCGGTCCCACTAAAAGACCAGCTTGGAATTTCTGCAAATCACTGCAAGCCCAATATTACAGTGACATTTATTACCGTGCAAGCCCAATATTACTGTTGCAATATTTATTGTGACATACATTAACGTGAATGTATGTTAAGGTTTGCTAACAAATGTATATATATATAAAGGATTCTTATTTTTGAATCATGCATATTTTATTCTTATGCTCAGACTCTGTAGCCGTCACAATATGCATGAGTCTATGTGAGCATGTTACTTTTTTAACCCTTCAACAATTCATTAAGTAAAAAAAAAAAAAAAATCGTATAAATTTTTTTCCTCTTCCAAATGGTTGAGATGTTGCATCATGATAAACGTATCAATATATTTACAAATACCAAAGGAAAAAGCAATTCAGAAGGCAATTATTTAAAGACACAGCAGCATCTTGTGATCCCTTAACTGAGTGGTAGAGATGGCTCAGTCCAAGTTTACAATCAATAATTTTGCCATGCAAAATGTGCTCTATTAAAAATCTCAGCAGGGTTAGAAGTTTATTTCAGATTTTAAATTTGGAGGCAGTGTGCAAGTTGGAATGTATTTGGACAAGTCATATAGAGAATTGTGTGTTTAAATACTCATGATGTCTGCGATAAATAACACTGGACCAAGCAACCAGGCTTTATGAAGTAAAGTCATACAATCTCATCAATCTCTTGTCTCTTGTCTTGGCTAGAGGATCTGTGACAAGCAACTTTTGAGAATGAAGTGTGGAGTATTATCAACAACTAACAGAAGTTTATCATAAAAATACGAAGTTAAGTGTTCATTGTTAAAAGTAAGTCACATTTCACATACAGTATTTTATGGAGCTTCTTACTGTATCATATCAGAGATGTTTACACTTTTAAGTTGTATAAGTTTGATGGCTCTTGTATTCCACAAAAAAAACCTGCATGTGGATGTGTTTTTGATGAAGTGTTCATTTGCTCAGGATATTGGCGTCTGCTTAATGATATAAACATAAAAGCGGAATGTTGAATTTTTTAAGACGTTAATTAATTTTCTATAGCAACAACTCTGATAATAGCAGATAGTAGCTGGTATATTAGAAGCCCATGTACATGTCTGTCTGTCTTTCTGTACAGCAGAACTCTCTGCGTAACTTTTTTTTATTTTTGTTATTTTGAGTATCTTATGCCTTGTTTAGTCTAGTATCCAATTACTCTAGAAAAGCACAAAAACCGGCTGAACAGCCTGAATTTAAAAGAAGTCAATGGTAAGACTTTGTCAGCTGATCCTTACAGTATATATTGAGAGGCTCACATCCGCTAGAGCAAGTTCAGAAATGAGTCTAACATGACCCTGTTCTGTGTCTGGGAGCCTATGAGTCACATGATCAATAGGCTCGTAAGAGCCCTTATACTGTATATTATTGTAATTCTTATAATGCACCAGCTTAAAAAAAAATAAAATTGTGCAGTAGGGCAAACAATGAAAAAACAGGAAAATACATTATGTACAATAATAAGAGATCTGCCTCTGTGTGCGTGAAGTTTGCATGTTCTCCCCAGGCTTTGTGGGTTTCCTCTGGGTATTCGGTTTTCTCTCACAGTCCAAAGACATGCAGAATTGGCTTTCCCCAAAATTTCCCCGTGTGAATGAGTGTGTGTGTGTGTGTGTGTGTGTGTGTGTGTGTGTGTGTGTGTGTGTATGGTTTGCAGCCTGTCCAGTGTGTATGTGTACCTCGCCTCATGCCCTAAGTCTCCTGGAATAAAGCATTATAGACGATGAATGAGTGTGTGAGTGAGTGTGAACAGCTTATATTCAGACGTTGTAATTGTTATTTAAATGTATAAAATGATAGAAAAAAAAAGCTGCCTGCAATTTATTGTGGCATAGGTTACAAGTTGCAATATTGTAAATGGTCTTAAAATAAGTCGTTCATCAAACTATTCTCAATAGACAAAGGTAATTCCTCTTGAGTCAAACATTTATCTTTATTGCTTCATTTTTTTCACCGCCAGTCATTAAAGTGTATATATACGGCTTATACGACCACATAAGATACTGAAGTTATTAAGTCTCAAAGGTCGGCAGGAGGTTACATTTAGTTGTGGAGACACACACACAGACACACACACACACACACACACACACACACACACACACACACACACACACACACACACACACACACACACACACACACACACAGGCTGTTACTACCCCCACCGCCTTGTGACTACCTGTCTGGTTTTTATGTGTGTCCTGAGGGTGGAGCTCACAAAGTACTAGACAGCTG
Organism: Clarias macrocephalus; assembly: GCA_011419295.1. Classification (NCBI taxonomy): domain Eukaryota; kingdom Metazoa; phylum Chordata; class Actinopteri; order Siluriformes; family Clariidae; genus Clarias; species Clarias macrocephalus. Next base: position 21,532 of record JAAGKR010007630.1, on the reverse strand, counting down.
ATCACTTTAGGTTCATCAGTAGTAAGTATGTGTCTGTGTGTCTGTGTGTGTTCAAGAAGAAACAAGGGTGTGGGGATTTACTTACCATGCCAGTATATATATATATATATTTTTTTTTCTTTTCGTTTATGGTCTATTTGGATTCTAACAGAAATTTGTGCTTGTGTGGTTTCTCGCACATTTTTACATACCTGTACAGGACAAAGAGATCAGTCTTTTCTCACTCTCTTGTGCAAAGAGTCACATTAATCTGATTTACATAAGCTCATTTAGTTGACTTGGCTTTTCTTTTTTTTGTGTGTGACTTTGTTTGTACCATGCGGTTTAAGTGTGCCAAGTGCGACTCCCATAAATATTCAAAGACTTCTTAATGCCTATAAACTTGATTTGGCATCCTGCATGCAATTGCGTGAGTTTAATACACTGCTCGCTCATTCACTTTAATAGCATTCTATGGTTTTGTTTTTGTATCTTTTAAAAAAGATGAAAAAAAAAAAAACAGTTGTGGCTCTGTGCACTTCCTGCAAAATAAAACCCTATAGTTCCTTTTAACATTTAAATTGCAGTTCCTTTTAACACTGATTTTAATGAAGTTCACTAAACTCACATGCTCTCCTTTGCTGTGGTGTATTTGCAGAGATTAAGCTTTGCTTCGTTTTTTCCTCTCTTTTAAGTACGTTAAGGAAAACTAGCATGCAGTTTAAATCCTGAGTTTTGGACACAGTCTCCACTAGATGGAGTGACTAGACCACTATTCAATTACCAAATAAATAAATGAATAAAACAATAATCCTGTCTGTAATTTCAGCCCAGGCTGTAGGCAGAAATACGAATATTGAGGGACAATAAACTGTTGCATTTTTGTAAGATATGTACAAATTTCAATGTGTTAATCCAAGAAATGTTGCTTGACATAATAAAAACAAGGGGAATAAATATAAAAAGATGGAATAAATACTAAAACATGGTGCTAGAAATAACTACTATAGATTTTTTCTATTAAAATTAGGACTTTATAGTTTTACATTTCTTTTCATTTTGATCTTACAATAATTCATATATAAATTATTAATGCATTTGCAGTGATATTTGGTAAACTCTTCTCCTAGAGGGAATGCCAGCAATTTGTACCTCATCGTTTTCAGTAGGATCCAATCCTGACAAGTCATCTATTTTCTGTTAACTAAAGCATCAAGCAACCCCTTAGTAGACAGGTTTTAACCTCTTGGAACAAGCGTAACACTGGTCCAGTGTCTTTGAATGGAACGACCTGAAAAATGTGCTGTTTAATTCAGTCCAACATTCGATAGCCAATGTTGAAGTTTTATTACATGACCTTACTTATCCTAACCTCATTAAAATCCATTTTGTTATAAATACAATATGTAAGATAAGTTTTTTTTTTTTTTTTTTAGTTATTTGAGTCGAAAATTTGATTCATCACGTGTAATGTATAGGGTGCCAATAATTATGGAAATGACTGTTATTTTTGTATTAGCAGAGAATGTTCTCAGACGGTACAGCCCTGATTTCGGCTTCGACTAACGCGTTCTGTCTGTGTCTGTTTTTTAGGCTGAAGCCTGATGATGATGATCATGATGATGATGATGATGAAAAGGAGGATGATGACGGTAGTGCGGTCCATCCCGAGGCACTGGTAGTTTTGTGTAAGGCGATAAAGACGCCCGGAATCAGACTAGAGGACCGTCAGATAGTCAAGGATGTCTGCGAGCACACCTAATTCAGCCCCGCCCCCTAAAAAGAGCCGGGGGAAACAGGAGACGGAGTCGCTACAGGCGGCCAACGAGGAGCTCAAGGCCAAACTAAGTGATGTCCAAAATGAGCTGCAGCAGGAGAAGGCGAAGGTACGATTGTTTTGATTTTCTGTGTTAACTAAAACAGGAATTGTTGTAAACCTGAGCATTTCAGTCACTAAACGTGACCCGTCACATCAAGTCAGGTATTAAATCGCACAGTTGTTGTAGGAAAACATGAGTTTTTGGGGGTAGCAGGGAAATCCTGGTATTAAAATGAGGCTGAGGGAGCCGTCTTTCTTATTACCTGGAATCATCATTTCAAAAATTCTAAAAATAGGATTTCATTGAGGCTATCCTCGTTAACAAACTCACACTGGCCATATTTCAGCAACCGGATATGATACAGTAATAAACTTGGTATAACACTGTAACACTGGAGTTTATTGAACCAAGACTCTGAAAATATGCATAGCTCAAATTACCCAAAAATACCACAAATATGGCTGTTTGCAAAACATGTATTCTTTTCACATGCACAACAAGTTCTTGGCCCCAAAAAAGAATTTGTTTCATTTGTGGTGGTCTTGACTCTTCACTACAGTCCTCGTGAAATGCATAGTGGATTGTGATGTGTCTATATGTCACTGCGTTTATGGCGCTGTTTACTCAATTATGCAACAGTTACCAAGAATGTACAAACAATGGACATGGTAATGGGATGTTCAGATATATCATAGTTCAAACAGATAACCGTAATGTACCTATCAGCTGATACTTACTGTACATACAGTATCAGCTGGGTAATTTCCTATATTATAAGTTCTACTGTATAAATCTGTCTGTTTTGTAGTATTGTAAGACTCGCGTCAGAGTTTCCCACTTTTAATGGTAACCGGAATGAATTGTTTTACTTCTTTAATATACATATTACAGCTGGTAATTAACAGATCTAAGAGTCATTTGCTGCAAAATGATGTGGTTTACGAGGAGCCTAAAATTACTGAACAACACAGTCATACACTGTACATTAGTGCAGTCTTGGATAATGTAAGAATCCGTGCATGACAAGTTTAAATATAAGCAAAAAACGATATACCTATATTGTGTACATGATCATACAGGATATACTGGTTATAGACAGATAATAAAGAAACTGTAAGATATTAACAAACTATAAATTGCAAAGACAAAAGCACATTAGGTGTAGTTATTACAGTATATCTGCAAGATTAAGAAAAAATAATGAGTTCTGGAGATGGATGGGCCTCTGTGGACAATTACTGTAATAGTAATTATACCATAGTGCTGTTAAATTCTTCACTCTGATTGGCTAGAAGATTAATTTATTTATAAGAGCAGCTCTAATAGTAGTGCCAACTATAAGACAAATCACAGGTTTATAATAGTTCTCTTGTTATAATATAAGGGGTGTTCAAGTCAAACCAGGACGTTGAGCAGAATTGTGCAGAATAACAGAACACAGTTATGAGAGTTTAAAACTCACTTTATCTCTCTATATAATCCCCTGCTACACTAATGCACTTCTCCCAGTGTTTCACTAGTGCTTGGATACCATCAAGGTAGAACGTTTTCTCAGTACGCCGGAGCCATGATCTGCCTGCCTCACGTCTGCCTGATTAAAGGAACACCTTTAATGTTGACTCTTAAGATGTGACGTTCCACTCACTGAAGTGTTCACGGGATTGACTGCAGTGAACGCAGAGCTACCGTTCGAATGGTTTACTTCGGCTAAGAGTCTCATCACTGTGCTGTGCTTAAAGTCTTTTGTAAAAAAAAATTTTCACACACACACACACACACACAAAATAAAACTCCCAGTTTGACTAGAAGACCCCTCATATGTTATTGTTTCTATAGCCACAATGATAGGGCAGGAATGCCATATAAAATAAAATTAATAATAATAATAATAATAATAATCATAATAATAATACCAAAATTAATAATGTTATTTAAAATAAAGAACATAACTGATTGTTAAATTTTCCTATGAGGAGATTTTTGGATTTTTCATATCAGTTGGAGCCACTACAAGAAAGAGTTTTAATAAGCTAATTGTTTATACTGTAGCTGCTATAATGTACATGATAACAAAAGTTACATCATACATACAGCATGCAAACTCTAGATGAATAAGGATATGATGTTCTTTTAAATGCAACAGTTTGCAAATCACTGTGATACTAATAAGGAATGAAATAAAACTCTTCAACTTCACACCTTCCTGTCTTCCCTATTACATAAGCGCTTCTCTTCTACATACTAAGCAACATTTGAAACAGTTGACTTTAACCAAGTCCTCGCTATGAAGTCTATCTCATGCGACTAGCAACATGTTTAAGGATCAAATAGTCTATTAATGCCCTGTCACTGTCCTGTCCTGTGTTGGTCATTAGCCATGCTTATAAAAATGTTATATAATTAAAACATGGCATTATGTGTTAAGGTGATAAAACAGTGTTTAGATGGGCCTGGCAATCGTAAGGGCTACTTTTTTATTTATTTTTTTATTCTCTAAACCAGTTTCAAACACATTCATACACCTTTCTTACTCCTCCTGTCTAGGTGTGTAAACTGCGCGAGCGGATGCAGGAGCTGCGGGCGCAACGGGAGGCAGAGCAGCACAGGCATGCAGTTGCGCAGACTGAGCTGCGGGTGAAGCTACGGGAGGAGAAGCAGCGTGATGTAGCAGCTGTGCGTGACTCTCTGAGCCGGCAGCATGAGGCCGAGATGGCCCGCGCTGCCCGTTTGCACCAGTCTGAGCTCGGGCGATTGCAGGGCCTGGTGAACGTGCTGCGCAATGGCAACGGTGCCGCCGAGTTGAGAGAGGAGGCACGAGAGGAGGCACGAAGGAGCCATGAGGCCGAGAGACTTAAACTGACACAGGAGCTTCAAGAGGCCAAGGCAGCTCGCAAACAGGCGGAGGAATCACTAAACAACGCTATGCAGGCTGATAAAGCCAAAGCAGCGGATCTCAGAGTAGCACATCAGGCCCACCAGGAGGAGATCCAGAGGATCAAACGTGAGAGCGAGAAGGAAGTCCGAAGACTGGTGAGCCATGAAAAATGTTGAAGTGTGAAAGTAAGAATTAAACCTTTTTTTTGGGGTGGATTTTCCCCCGATTTTCTCCCTAATTCAGTCATATCCAATTCGTCCCTGTCACTAGGGGGCTCCCACATTAAGGCTACTACTGCCACTCAGTCAGGAGGGCCGAAGGACCGCATCTTTTCAAACTGCTCACGCATGCACCGTTGGGGGCGGCGTAACACACTCGAAGGACAGCGCTATCTGCTCCTTCCGCTTGCATGAAATCACAGACGCCCCTGATTGGCTGTAGAGCCGTGATTAATGTGGGAGCACTAATTACCTCTCATCCCTCCCCTTTTAGAGTGCTCGACCAATCAGCTCTCTCATAGCCTTCGGCTATGAGAGGTTACAGCATCACCCAGGAATCGAACTCGCGATCTCCAGATGATAGGGCGAGCGCTTTTACCACTTTGTTGATCAGTCTAGACATTTGTACAATTACTGAAAAAAAAAGATTGTATGTGAACAGATATAGTGAACACCATTTATTATCAACAGTTTATGATTTGTTTCTTTATTTATCCAGTTATTTTTCTCCGCCCACACATATCCTTCCCGGCAGAACTAACTAACTACAACTGGCAGACCTGACGACCGAGAGTAGCCAAACAACAGTTAGTGGAATTAACAGGGTTAAAGGTAGCTTTGAATTCCTACTAGTACTATGTAGGCAAAAGACAAGGTAGAATATACCATGGAGATGGTGAACACTCATGAGATTTACTTTATATTTCCACTTATTCCACTTTAAAATATCAGCTAACTTGTGGGGTTTCAGGGTTGACTCATTAATAGCATGAAGTGGAAAGCTAGTGCACTATGTAGGGTGTACAACCCCTTGTTCCACACACCAAGTAGTGCTCTTGATCAGGGGGTTAGAGAAGGATTTGGGATTCAGTCTTGTGTTAGAAGCTAGTTAGCTTTGTACAACACGGATTGTTCAGTGGCAATTCTTAGTAGTAGTTACAAGGAGACAAAATGTTGTTTAAGAAGACATTATCAAATGTGTTTTATTGCTGAAAGTGCTGCCCATGACCGGTTTTGAATGTGGGTTTTGGCAGGCAGCTGCTCTCCCTTCTTTCCACTTTTGTAGACTGTACAGACCTACTTTTATCTGCGCTGGTGATTGACAGTTAGTGTAAGTAATGATAGTTAAAATACCTATGATATGGAGTGATACATATAATTAACTTGCCATTGCTGTCATAGTCTACTGTATATCACCATTCTTGGAATGCATTTTGTCCAATCAGATTACTCGGTTGGAACTACCGGTTGTATAATCGTGCATTCTAACACGTTTTCATACACGGTATCTGAAAAAAAAATATTCCAGAACATTTCTACGTGGTCGAAATTAAATCTTCATATTACATGCATATTTGGATGTGTTTGTGTGTTAGATGGAGGAGCTGCGGGGGAGGGACCGTGTTGTACAGACTTTGGAAAAGGAGCTCGGTGTGCAAGCGGGTCAAACTCAGCGCCTACTGCTGCAGAAAGTGGAAGCCGAGAGGCACCAGGGCAGCCCCAAGAGAGAGGTGGCTCCTGTCCTCGGAGAGAACGCAGACACCATCATTACCCAGGTCACACACAAACACACACACACACACACACACCTGTGTGGCACTAATTGTTCTTTACTTAAAATACCAGGATTCACATTATAATGTTTTGAAAGATTACTTCTAGCTGAGCTTTCTTTGCCGTATGTGTGGGTGTATGTATAATGTGTGGATGTGTGTGTGTGGAAGTGTGTAGGAAGTAGATGAGAGGGACACTCGCAGATTCCAGCTTAAGATCGCTGAGCTGCAGGCTGTCATTAGGAAGCTGGAGGACAGAAACACACTGCTGTCAGATGAGAGGACTGAACTGGTATATATATATATATATATATATGTGTGTGTATATACGCAGGTTTTTATATGTGCACGCTTATATACCCAGACACACCAGGGCTGGTGCGGTGTTTACCTTTGCATTTACACTTTAGTAATTTATTCCGTTTAAATATTAATGAGCCTTTGATTTTATATTGCCTCAGAGGGTAAATTAGTCACACTGTGTGTTTATATTGCATAAATCATGGATGGTACGTTGCTTCCTTATTTAAAAAAAATCATGAGGGGTGTAATGTTTCATTAATGGTTTTTGTTTTTTATTGATTTACCCACAGTACTGTTTTTAATGCTTAAGATTTATATAGGGAATGAAACATAACAGAGCATGCTGCAATCAGAAAATACTCTCGGACAGCATTTATAACCCCCAAATTATTTATTATTATTTATTTTTGCCTATAACAGCATGATGTAATAATCACAGCTCCCTGTAAAGTAGGCATTACTATAGATAGACAGTATATTACAATGTATTAGACTGGAAACTATATAATACACTTCATGACCAGAAAGAAAGTCACCTACTCCAATATTTAGTTTGATCGCCTTTAGCTTTGATTGCAGCTCACAATGTGTCCAACTAAAAATGAAATGAAAATGCTCCCTGAAGCACTCTTCGAATCTGGAAGACTCTGGAGTCTTGGAATATGCCCGTGCCATTAGGGAAGAAAAACTCCATAGATGTGATAACCTGGTCATTCAGTACAGTACATTCAGGTCGTCAGCTGACTTCATTGTATTGCCACATAACTTACTGCGCCGAGACCTGACCAACTGAAGCAACCCCGGATCATAACACTGTCCTCCGAAGACTTGTACAGTGGCCCTAGACATGATTTGTACAGTATATCAGTTCATGCGCTTCTCTTCCTACCCTGATGCGCCTATTGCTCTGGAATAGGATCAATCTGGACTCATCAGACCATTTCAGTTGCAATCTTTATGCTTCTTCTCATCAAACCGAAGTCTATGTCCTATGAGCCTCGTTATCAAGTGGTTTTCTTATGGCCTGTTTATTTTCAATCCTGTCAGTTCTCACAGTGGTGGAAATGCTCTTACTTTTACTTTTAAACATACAGTAGCTGTGATTTATATGGTCAATGTTTGTGATGCAACTTCGCATTCTCTGGGTGTAATACACGATCACAGTCCTGAATGTAGTTCACACCTGCTTCACTGCTTCACCTGTTTGGTCACCGTCATGTTACCTGAAGAGCTGACTGATGGGTGGGAATTGGCTAAGACTAAATGGTCCCACTATGTGGGTACATTCAATTAAATTGTCATATAAAATATATTTATTTAGTGATCTTTTCCTTCATCAGGTGAATGTTTAAGTAAAATGTGTTTGCTTCGTGCTAGTTTTCTCCAGCATACAAAATGGGAATTCATTAGTTTTATAAAATCACCATCATCTCTTCAGAGTGGGTAAGGCTGATGAAGAACATAACAGTCTCTCTGTCCCACCCTTGTCTCAGTTAAAGCGTGTGCGTGAGACAGACGGACAAATGAAACCACTGTTAGAGAAGAACAAACGGATGAGCAAAAAGAACGAAGAGCTCCTACAGACCCTGCAGCGCATGGAGGACAAACTAAAATCCCTCAGCCGTGAGAACGCTGAATTAGTAGGTGACAAACACACAAGCACACACTCATACAACATTTACAAATGACTGATTTACACATGGGCACGCTTCACACTACTGCTTCTCTGGGATTTTCTCAGAAGGAGAAGACAACCTTGGAGTCCCAGCAAGCAGTGCTGAAGAGGACCAGTTCCCTGACAGACTTAAGCCACGCCCATGAAGAGCAGGAGGTGGAGTTTCTGCGGCTACAAATCACCGAACAGCGCAATGTCATTGAAGAGCTCACGCAGGTCTCGTACCATTGCTACTAGTATTAATACAACTAATACTACTAATAATACTACCACTAATACTACCACTAATACTACTACTAATACTAAAAATACTACTACTCATACTACCACTAATACTACTAATATTTCTACTAATACTACCACCAATATAACTAATACTACCACTAACACTACTAATATTTCTACTAATACTACCACTAATACCACTAATACTAGTAATACTACCACTAATACTAGTAATACTATTACTAATAGTACCAATACTACTACTAATACTACCACTAATACAACCAATACTACTACTAATACTATTAATACTACCACTAATACTACTAATATTTCTACTAATACTACCACCAATATAACTAATACTACCACTAACACTACTAATATTTCTACTAATACTACCACTAATACCACTAATACTAGTAATACTACCACTAATACTAGTAATACTATTACTAATAGTACCAATACTACTACTAATACTACCACTAATACAACCAATACTACTACTAATACTATTAATACTACCACTAATACTACTAATATTTCTACTAATACTACCACCAATATAACTAATACTACCACTAACACTACTAATATTTCTACTAATACTACCACTAATACCACTAATACTAGTAATACTACCACTAATACTAGTAATACTATTACTAATAGTACCAATACTACTACTAATACTACCACTAATACAACCAATACTACTACTAATACTATTAATACTACCACTAATACTACTAATATTTCTACTAATACTACCACCAATATAACTAATACTACCACTAACACTACTAATATTTCTACTAATACTACCACTAATACCACTAATACTAGTAATACTACCACTAATACTAGTAATACTATTACTAATAGTACCAATACTACTACTAATACTACCACTAATACAACCAATACTACTACTAATACTATTAATACTACCACTAATACTACTAATATTTCTACTAATACTACCACCAATATAACTAATACTACCACTAACACTACTAATATTTCTACTAATACTACCACTAATACCACTAATACTAGTAATACTACCACTAATACTAGTAATACTATTACTAATAGTACCAATACTACTACTAATACTACCACTAATACAACCAATACTACTACTAATACTATTAATACTACCACTAATACTACTAATATTTCTACTAATACTACCACCAATATAACTAATACTACCACTAACACTACTAATATTTCTACTAATACTACCACTAATACCACTAATACTAGTAATACTACCACTAATACTAGTAATACTATTACTAATAGTACCAATACTACTACTAATACTACCACTAATACAACCAATACTACTACTAATACTATTAATACTACCACTAATACTACTATTTCTACTAATACTACCACTAATACCACCAATACTACCACTAATAATACTACCACCAATACTACTAATATTTCTATTAATACTACCATTAATACAACTAATACTGCCACTAATATCACTAATACTACCACTAATACTAGCAATACTACTACTAATAGTACTAATACTACTACTTATACTACCACTTATACTACTACTACTATTAATACTACTACTAATAGTACTAATACTACTACTAATACTACCACTAATACTACTACTAACACTACCACTAATACTACTACTAATACTACTACTAATACTACTGCAATTTTTTTAAACTACTTCTAATACTCCCACACACAGTGGAAATGTGTGAAAGTACTTGAATTATTTGTGGAATGATTTTGAACTACTTTAAAATGCAGTGCAACTTAAAAACTCCATTTTGGCTAGATTTGATAGTTTCAGCAGCTTCAGCACATGATCGATCAAGCCGGTTGTACACAAACACGGGACTTTTATCTCGTCTACTGGTGTTAACAATCCTCAAGAACATGGAAGACACTCAAAGCAAACTCATATATATATTATACAAAATATTTTGGTGGGTTTGTGAATGGATGTATACTCTTAAGTCCTGTATACTGGGTGAATGTGGGAGTATTGTACCAGCCTCACCGGCTTTATGAGTCAATCCAGGAGCACGATGATGAAAAAACGCTGTCCTGTGGTGCTGTCCAAGTGGTGAGTAATCTAATTTTGATGTAACCACAAAGAGACAGAAGTATTTACAGTCTTATGCAGCGCTGGGGAAAAAAATGGCAACCGGTCGTATGCGTAAAAAAAACAACGGAGCGTTGGCCTTTTGCATTATTCGTGACTTATCTTTACACATGGTCAGCTGACACCTTAGGTTAAAATTAGATTTCATGCCTATTTATTTCATATTTTACTTCATTTACATGTCTTTTCTAAATGTTTTTTTATTTTTATATGCAAAAAATTTGGAATATTGGTAATATTTTTGGGTGGCTGGAACGGATTATCTGCATTTAAATAGTTTCCTATGGGAAAAGGCATTACGTAATATGAAATTTTGCCTTAAGAACTCGCCTCTGGAACAGATTAAATGCGTATGTCAAGGTACGACGGTACAGGAAAAGGAACGCCTGACATGATCTCATACAACACTAACATATATAAAGGTCACTACCAGGTCGTCGTATTGTGTGTGTGCATGTCTGTGTGCATGTCTGTGTGTGTGTGTGTGGGTGTGAATGCATGGCAATTGGTCTCATATTTTGATTGTTCCAGCGCAGTAATCAGTGCTGTTTGTTAATTAGGATGCTTACCTGATTATCCAGGGCGACTTTCACCACTCTGTCTTTCTCATTTTTGCTCTTTGTTTAGCAGCCTCATAGTCGACAGATGAATGTTAAAATTTTTACTTAAAAAAGCATATCTTGTGACTTTATTGTAAGAAATGTACATATTTACAGACAATAAATTAACAGTTACCTTAGATCAGTGACAGTAGGTCATGACAAGGTCATGATGTTTTCAAGAACGCCATACTGTATACGAAGCCATATGATGATTGCATTTTTTCCCCTAAAGTTTATAATCATGGCACGTCTCTTGTGAATAGCTACAAGGTAAAAATTTGGAAAGTAGCATTCATAGTAAAAGACCACATGGAGAAGACATTAGGCAGCAGAAGGCATTAGGTGTGAGTAAAATGTTTCATTACGTAGTCAATATTAGAAAGTGACCTATTATTTAAATAGGAACTTAAAAGAGGGGGTTTGAAATTTCTGGAAGCGGGTTAAGAACCTACACATTACCAAAACCTGTCAGGATAGTGCTGCAACTTTGTGAAAGAAATGTGGTCAGAAGAAAAATCATGAATGGAGGAAAAAACCATAGCTATGGTTAAAAGTGAAAGTAAGAGCATTTCCCTATACACACAGTGCGATATATATGTGGTTTCCACGTAACTATTTATGTAACTAGGAGCCACTTGTCTAACATGAACACTACTGTATGATCTTGAGCCATCCCTCATTTCTTCATACTTCCAAACAGACAGACTTTGTTGTATTTTAATATAGTCTGGTAGTCTCCAGGCGTCCTGCAGGACTTTTTGGCTTTAATTTTCAGTCCAGTCCCAGTACCTGACCATATTCAGAGGAATGTTTTTTGTTTGTTGAGCCACACAACAAACCTATGACCTATGAATCATTCAAGCATTATAAAGAAATCAAACTTTAGACACCAACCAGTGAAAAACAGGTGCAGGTGATGACAGATGATCAGTCTGGAGTGGTTGGAACCAACGAGAGGGGAAATAAGGTTGCTGCTGAGGTTGTTACATAACCAAGCAATTTTAACTTGCATCCTTTGGGACTTTTTAGCCTGTCACAGGTAAACATTTGTTCCAACTTCTTAAGTTGATTCTTTATCATTTCATTTAGTTGAATTTATTACTGTATAAAGAAATAGGGGGGTGGCTCAGGATTTTTGCATGGTATATTTTGGTTATGATTTAGAATTTACAACTCCATGGTGACATTTTTATTTCATAAACTAAAAAAAAAACCCTGCTGAAAGGCTGGTTGTTAGAGTAATGCACACTTAATAAATAAATAGACTTTAATGTTTAACTAATGTTTCTCTTTGGCTTCAGGAGAGGGACAGACTGATATTCAACAAAAAGAACAAAAGGAAAAATATCAAATTGCCGAAGGTGAGGAAATCTAATCGTTCAGTGTGCTTGGATTAGACTGTGGTTTATTCTCTGTTGGGTGGGTATGTGTATGTCCATAAGGTATCTTCAGCCACTTTGTGATCTGTCACTTAGCAACCGATTCCTCCGAGGGATAATATGTGTGTGCGCGTGTGTGTGTGTGATGTTGAGAGAGGAAAAGAGGGGAGATTTTAAAACTCTTGGGAACTCAAAGCCAAATTTCCTCCACTTTCTCTTCTCTCCCTGTTTTGCTTACTCACAATCTTTCATTCTTTGCCTGTTTCATTTTTTCATTCTTGCTCGACTCATTCATGTTTTTTTTTTTTTTATTGTGGGTTTAGTCCAATGATAAGGACAACCTATGCTGAGACAAAATGAAAAAAAAAAAAACACCCTACAAAGGTGAAATTATTGTAAAACCAAAACAGAGATGTGTGTGTGTGTGTGTGTGTGTGTGTGTGTGTGTGTGTGTGTGTGTGTGTGTGTGTGTGTGTGTGAGATATTGGGTGGGGTTTGCTTGTTCATCCCTGCCTGTTGCCAAGGAGGTGGAGTCAGAGGACTGTAAACTCCAACATCAGACATCAACAACCCAATCCTCATATGCACATACACACATCACCAACACATCTGTGAAGAGGAACACAGTTCATTTAAAGAGGAAAAAAAGCAAGATGTCATGTTTCTTGAATTGAGTTAGCTTTCAGGATAACCAGAAGTGACTGTTATACGAGCCTGGACTGAACACACACACACACACACACACACACACACACACACACACACACACACACACACACACACACACACACACACACACACACACACAAACAACCAATCAATATGCCTGATATTGTACTGCTGGTCCTTTACTTTTCATCCTTCATCTGTCTGTGTGCACTGGTTTGCCTGTATTTCTCTGGCTGTCAGGAGATGACCTACAAACACGATGGTAAGAGTGAACAGTCTCTAGTCTCAGAGTCTCTAGACAGAAGCGCTAGGTTTAGAGCACTGTGTGTGTGTATGACTGTACGGGTGTGTTGTTTGATTTGGTTGCGTGCTTGTTACGTCGTCTGCCGTCTAGGAAATGATTTTTTTTTATTAAATAAGAGATTTCAGTTTCTAAGCTTTGGCTGTAATGTTTCGGAAATGTACTAAAAACTCTGCTTTGCTCCAAATGACATTGTTAAAAACTTTCATGCCGATATCTCTACATTGTTTCTTTAATATTGCAGCAGCGCTCTAGGAACCTAGAAGGATCTGACAATGTACAGAAAACATTCAGCCATCCAAAGCTGGTTAACTGGAACCTGATGTTTAGGCTGCTCTGAGATCAGTTATTCAATCTGCTCAATCGCTCCAATCACTTTATTAGCCATTTCTGTCTTTCTCCCTGACTCAGAGGCATGTTGTGGAGACATATTTTGGATTTGATGAGGAGTCCATAGATTCAGAAACGTCGTCACTGACATCATACAACACAGATCGCACAGACCACACCCCGGCCACCCCAGAGGAAGAGCTCGAAGAGGTAAGTAATCTAAGTCGTGCTTGGTTGTGTATAGTCTTGTAATGTTTGTGCACCTGAATACTATCAAAAAGTAAAAAAATAAATATATATTAAAAATCAGCTTTGGGTCAAAATTATTCTGTAATATTTCTGCCGATAATAGAGTATGCCATGGTCCCTCTAATATAAGAAAACATACATATATTTCAACAAAACAGCATGGACATCTACAATATCCTTGACTTGTCTTTTTGCCTATGAAGACCAAGAAAACCGTGTAATTAGCGAACGTAACAAACTTAGCCTTAAATGCAATTATACAACAGTTTGTTCCGACTGAGTCATCAGATTGGTCAAGAGGCATTCCGCGAGTGGTGCTTTAGAGCATAACCCCCTGGGACGTTCAACTGTATGTATCTCTTCTGGATCACACGTGATCTAACCACGTATGTTTGTACGGACCTTCTTTTAAAAATGTCAACATTTCACCATCTGTAAGGTTTGAACATTCAAATTCCAAATGTTCCAGGTCTGTCAATTTCGATATCTCGTTTAAAAAAAAAAAAAGGCGTAGGGTATAATTCATAGTCTGATAATATGTCAGATGTGTGTGCCTAGGGATGCAAGAGAGCAAAATTGCCTGGGAAGATGATCTTATTCCCTGACCTATCAATCAAAGCAAAACTAGGCAGTCATGGACTTTTGTGAACTCACCAATGTGGCATGGGGCAGATAGGACCTTTGATTAAGTGTTCGGTTTCCCAATGATGCAGCAGTGTGAAAAGAGACAATGTCGTAAAGAATGTGTTAGACTGTATGGTAGCTGTTGAGTAATAAGGAAGTGTATGTGGGGATTATTATAATGCCTAATTTCGGAGATAATAGGGTCAATTATATTCTTAAAAAAAAAAAAAACATATATATTTTTTTAAATAAAAAAATATTTTTCAGTTATTTTATTTATATATTTTAAGTTTGTTTCTTGTAAAATTGCAATAGAATCCTTGGTTTGTTGGCTTTTTTCATCTACAGTAAAATGCAGTTTTTTTGCCTTGTGATTGGTCAGGCCTTTTCCAGGGAGGAGGCGGAGCTTCGTTTCCGACAGCTGACTCGAGAATACCAGGCACTACAGCGAGCCTATGCTCTCCTCCAGGAGACCACAGGCCCTCTGGACCCTGAAAGACACTGCAGGGTATGATCTTAACACCCCCGCCCCTACATACTGTACACACACACATGTGCACACACATAGTCTGCATTGCACTGCCCACATGGCCACTTGTACCCAAGACAGTTGCGACCAGCATTCCCCATGTTGCACGCAGTTGCATGTCCACTTTTATTTCGCTGTCTGTTTTTGTTCACTTGTTAGCAGGGTTAAATTATGAAACAATTTCCTTTTGCTATTCATGTTATCTCTTTATGGATGTTGGATTGGAAGTGGACACTTTATTTGTATTGGTACGCTCTCAGTTATAAGCACACTTTTTATAAGCAGGTGCCACTATTTGTTGAGAGAGGTATCATTTTGGATCGCTCTGAAGCACCGTTAAAGTACTCTGGAGTACATTAGTGAGAATAAATCCTCGATCAAATATGGCTGCTTTGTGCCTAAATGCTGCCACAGCCACAAAAACTTAATGTCAGGAGTCTCAGAATGTAACATATAGGATGTAAGTAAAAATAAGCAAAATGATACGAATAAGTACAGTAGTAGCTCAGACTATATTTTTATGCACCCCTCTAAATTCTGTGTGCACGATTCTTTATCAGTTTTTTTTTTTATGTTTTGGAGAACTAGAAGGTATTAGACTAAATGAACGTTGTCGAAATTAATGATGGGGCCTGACGTTTTGAGTGATTTAAACCATGTTTACCATGCTTTCTAAAGGTATCAATTAGCGATGGGGAAAAAATCGATTTAGTGATTTATCACGATTCTTTTGAATGGCAATTCATGTGTCGGCACATTGTCTCCAAAACCGATTTTTTAAATGTTTTTAAAAATCTTTATACACTTATGTATTTGAGATGGTAAAATGTTGCCATTCTTCTATAATCCTACAGGTGGTGTGCTCAGAACTATTCCCACATTTGGTGGCAGCACAGTAAAATTTTTGTTACAATTGTAACAAAATAATAATAATAATAAAAAAAAAAACGTATATTAAATTGGAATAAATACAATATCGTGATACTTGTAGAATCTTAGTGCAGATGGAATTTCCACCTATAATATAGTGATGATATCATATCGGGCAATCCCGGATGATTCCCATCCTTAGAATCAATGCATCAATGTAAAAGTAAATCCGGTAACTTGGATACATGAACTAATCTGTATCTACATCAGTATTTACATTTAAGTGGTAGACCTTACCCAGACTCTGAGCAAACTATTGCATCATTCCCACTTTTCCAAACTGGTCTGAATTGTCCCGAATATAAATTCTTGATGATTTTTAATGATTCATGCCCTAATCTGCTATGATGCTTTAAATGTTTAGAATGAGTAATAAGGTAGCACATAAATAGTGCTAAAATAGTTGCAAATCATAGCAATTAGGTTTTTCTTTTACATCATGAGGTATTATGAAGAGGCACAAACTACCTATGAAGACTCAAACAGTACACCAGTGTAACTTACAATATGCACTGCAGTGTTATTTTGAGAGCTTTACCTAAACTGCAGCGAGCCACCCCAAACTCTGATGATTTCTGGAGGACTTCCTACAATCTCAAGTGGTTAGGGATTCAATTTGGGAATGTTTAAAAGGCCTTTTAGCCTTTAAGCTTAACAGTTATTGCTTACTGGTCACAGAAGACAATGCATCATTATAGAGTGTCTTTCAATTAACACTATGCTTTGTTAAAAGTTAATAGTCTTAATGCGAACCTGAACAGTGCTTCAATAAATCAGCCACTACTTTAAACAGCACCTCTAAATAGCATCCTGTTTCTCCCCACGTTTGAGCTGTTACACTCCGACACAAATGAAGCTGTGTGTCTTCAGTCTGCCGTAGGTTGGCTCTCTGATTGGCTATGTGCTCTGTCTGTCAGACACGGGAGCAGCTGCAGGCGGAGCTGAACGCCTGCCAGGCGAGGAACGCTGACTTGGAGAGGAGCCTGGCAGAGAAGGGGCAGGTAAAGGAGAAAAGGGGGGGGATTGGGGGGGTGGGTTGGGGCGGGGAAGAGGCATCCGATACCTGGTGTGTGGCTCTGTTCTCATTGGCTTTCCTGCTTGTCTGACTGGCAACAGCATTTGTGGCCTGTCACCATGCACAGACAGTTTGGCACAGAATCATGTAACGTTACGTGCCTGGCAGCTCGGCCCTAATGCACGTACGCCTTTACAATTATTGTAAAATGTTACAGATGAACATAGTTCATTAGAGACAAAATTGGAAAAAACACCAATTATGTCTCTAATTAACTGCGCTTGTGGTTTTTATTTAGTGCGTTTTGCCACAGTGTCTTTAAATCAGTTGGGTTTATGCGGATCTGCTTCTTACATGCATGATGCTCATTAGCCATCTAGTTTCTACATCTTGCTAATACAGGTCTGTGCATGCTTTCTAATTGGTTAGCTTGTATTATTATTATTATTATTATTATTTTAACACAGTGATTGACTTTTGCATGCTTCATAAAAAATTCTGGCTACTGCACCATGTTTCTTTACACTAAGTATGTATTTGTACACTTATCAATGTATTCGTGGTATACTGCATAGGTTTGCTCATTTTGATATTCTCCCGTTTCCTCATGAGCACATATGCATAGTGTGTGTTTGTGTGTATATTTGTGTAATGCAGGACTCAAAATGGGTGGAGGAGAAGCAGAATCTCATTAGGATCAATCATGAACTAAGAGAAAAGGTATTTCCCCTTCTAAAACGCACGTACACATTCCTTTAGCAGAGCAGGCAATGGATCTGTCTACCTTTTGTGGGTGTGTGTGTGTTTGTGCGCGAGACAGATCGAGTTACTGGAGCAGTCCGAGCTGCGCTTGCGCGCCGAAGTGAGAGACACACAAGACCAAAATGAGCTGCTGGAGTTCCGCATACTCGAACTGGAAGTAAGAGAATCCTATGTTCCCACGGCAACAACTCGGGGTGTCCGACCCCCACTTCTGTCTGCATGAGCCAAACATGCAGATGCACGCACACATATTTGCACTGCATCATTTTTTTATGTTAAACATTCATCCCTGTCATTTTGTTATTCTGTTTAAATGATGTACATTGTTCATTGTTTCCTTCAGTTGAATAGAAGGTGGAATAAAATTTATTTGAATCAAGCTCCCTACCATTTTTTGACTCCACTTCCTGCATGTTATTTCATTGTGTTCTGTATGCATGTATGGTTGTGTTGCGTGGTGACGTACAGTATATGTTTGTGTGCATGCATTGGTCTATTGTAAAAGAAAAAGTTCTACATGTTATATAAATACACCGATCATCCATAAAATTTAA
Organism: Clarias macrocephalus; assembly: GCA_011419295.1. Classification (NCBI taxonomy): domain Eukaryota; kingdom Metazoa; phylum Chordata; class Actinopteri; order Siluriformes; family Clariidae; genus Clarias; species Clarias macrocephalus. The sequence continues at coordinate 2,782 of JAAGKR010007630.1, read as the reverse complement.
ACACCAAAATATTACGCCCAGTATTGTGATGTGAGGGTGTTTGGATTGCTTTCTATTGTTGCCAGCGGTGACTTTGTTCAGCAATTTCTGCTACATTGGCGTTTCTGTTGGATCAGACCACATTGGCTTGATTTGGTCCCCACAGGAACAAATGACCTTGGGTGCCCTTGATCCCATCATCACTGTCATTCTGGTGTATATTTGATAATCAATTGAGAATTCAAATTACCTAGTGGTGGTGTTAGTGTTGTGGCTGATCAGTGTTTGTATATATGATTCCAAACTGTTCATGCATTACTTTCTTTTATTGTGTAAATAGAATGTTTATATACTTTCTTACATCCTAAAACAGACATGCATTTATGAATTAATATAACAGTAGTCCAATAAAATCAGCCCACCGTGGTCCGATACACTGACTGGCTATTAGAAATAATCGATGTAAGGCTTTGGCCAGACACCCTGTGTCACCTACAGCCCTTCCATCAAAAGAACAAAAGTCATTAACATGTTCCGGAGAGAACAAAGTGAGGAAGTCATACAGAGAATTGGAGACAGACAGGTGATAGGAAGCACGTTAACATGTTCCGGGGAGAAATAAAATGTGTCCCAGTGAGTCATAGGAAGTATTATGGAAAGAGGAAGCATGAAAAACAAGCGAGTTGTTTTATAGACATAATGAAATAGAACAAAGAGAGGTGAGAGATAGAAAACAGAAAACTCTAACAAGATTCCAAAAATATAAGCACTAATATCCTGCTATAACAGCCTCCACTTCTCAGGGAAGGCTTTCTCCTAGATTTTGGAGCATGTCTGGGGACCTTTTTGGGGTTGAAGTCAGGGTTCTGTATAGATTAACCTTAGTAAAGCATGTGTACATTGACTCTTTGTGCATAAAAGCACTACGTTGCAGGTAAATGTTTTGGTATCTTAGCAAACAGTATAATGTTTACGTGTTCACATACTTTTGGCCTTATGGTGTAAGAGATCTCTTGGCGTCTGTATGCAAGGGACTTTATTTCCGATGCATAGACACAGCCAAATAGATACAATATGTTACCTGTCTAAGCAGCCTCCTCAGGGGTAGTGACCATATTTCAAATTCAATGTGTATTCATTTTCAATTTAATGATTAGAATTTCTGTGTAAACACAGTCATAATTCCTGCTCACGATGACAGCTCTTTTATTATGCATAAAATAGCATTTCAAATAATCCCCACAGGTGGACGGGCCCACAGCAACAAATCCAAGAACCAATAAACCATTTGTTGATTGTTGAACAATTGTTGAGCAAATAGGTCAATCCAAATATGTTGGGTAAAAGCATGATATAACTGCTGAGAAGTAGTGTAAGCATAAGCACCTATCAATCAATCAATCAAGCAATCAATCAATCAATCAATCAATCAATCTGACTGTTATTAGATTCCTCTTATGATATTATAATATTCCTGTTATACTACAATTTGTTTTAATAATAAGGAATGCAAACATTTATATCCTTTTACAGGTACATTTAATACTGTGAGATATCCATGTTTCAAAGTAGCCACAAAGCCATTTATTCTGAAAAACTTTCCCCTATTCGATGATTCAAATTTACCTCTGACAGCTATAAACTGCTGACAATGGTGACTCCTTGCAAACATGCTAAATATACTAAATATGATAAATATCCTTCTAGAAACCTTAACCATTTCAGGAATTACATGTTTTTATTCTGTTTCTGTAGATGGACATTTATATACAGCAGGCCCATGTGAAGAAGCTAATTTTAAAGAATTGGTAACGTCTTGGAATGAGAGCATCAATACGTATAAATATGATAATATAGATTTATCATATAAATCTATGCTGTGCTGTGAGATCTACTGTTAATTGTAAAATCAATCGGCACATTCTGACTACAACAACCTAGTGGTTATAATATGTTTGTAATATTTTGTAGGAGACTGGAGTCAGATTACTAAGTCCAGCAAACAATTCGTATTGTTTACTGGACTTAGTCGTATTGTGCCACATATCATATCATATCATATCATATCATATCATATCATATCATATCATATCATATCATATCATAATAATTTTATATGACTTGCCTCATAGTAGAAGAAATTGCATATTTATAAATAGCATATTGAACAGTATGCCGTCCATCATCTCTAGACAAGTTTTTGTGTTTGCCCACTAGGAAAGGGAGCGGCGCTCTCCTGCCTATAACTTGCACATCTCTGCCACGGAAAACAGCAGCAACCTGCAACTCCACTGCCAGCGGGAGGGTATCAAGGTGCACACACCTACGTTCAGCTTCATACACATGCAGGTACAAAGCCATAGCAGCTGCTATTGTGTTATATGTGTTATGTGTCATGAAGTCATACTGCTTCATATTGTTATTTAACGACAAACTACGAACAACTTACTGCATTACACAGTGTGACGTTTTGTTATTCTGGTTTATAGGATGTCATTATTCCTGAGCTTATGAAAAAACTGGACATCTTGGGTGACAATGGGGTAAGACTTTTACCAGGTGAACATGCACTACTGTAGTTCTCAAATAACTTTTTTTGCTTTTTGTTTTTGTCTCTTTCAGAACTTGCGTAATGAGGAGCAGGTCACCGTGATCCAGGCGAGCAACGTGCTGTCTCGCTGTGAGAAGGTAACGCATCACTGATGAAGTGGCACCATCGATCTGACATCTCCGGCCATGCACTATAACCTCAATCACTTTTTATACTAATATATTTTGTAGAAAATATTCTTTGCCTAATAAA